>SJYC01140814.1:0-13527 GCA_006408675.1 Madoqua kirkii
CACATCTTTGCATGAAATGTTCCCTTGTTATCTCTAATTTTCTTGAAGAGATCTCTAGTTGGCCCTGCCTAAATCATATGCCCATCCCATTGAATGGAGAAAATTTTCATCAGTGAAAGCCCACCAGGATCACATGGGGTGAGGAAGAGGTCCCCAAAGGAAAAGGAACCCCCTCACCAGGAGAAAGGAGAAAGGAAAGCAAGCTGGAGAGAAAAACACCAGCCGCTAGAGCTGACTGCAAATAAAATTTGCTTTCAAGGAACTCACATTCTAGTGAGAGAAAAAGAGGTACAGATATGTGAGCCCCATGATTATAGAGTAGCTGCACCATGCCAGGCCCCACAGTGTCAGAGATACAGGAAGGAATAAGAGATGCCCTCATTTTATCCGCTGGATTATAAAAGCATCTGGCCTGCCTACCCTGATATCTGAAATGCAGCAGACAAGTTGAGGGCAGAGATTTCATGCCAGCCTTCAAAGGAACAAAATACGAGCATTCACTTCCAATTTAGAAAGGAGCTTGGCTGGGCAGTTTTTATTTTTTAATCATTTAATTACAGCATGAGAAACTGGTTAAAGTGATTAAATGAGTAATTGGTATGCCTGTGTCTGCTGGGGGAAGAGAATGCCTTTAATTCTGAAGGACCAAAAGGTTTCTTTGGTCATATCAGCTATTATTTACCAGCACAACAGAAAGCAGAGATATAAAAGTACTTGTAAAATAGAAATGCCAAGTATTTATGCCTGCTGCATTTCTACTTTCACATTTTAATAATTATTAACAGCCCTGCATTGGTTTCCTAGCTATCAGAGTGAATGGCCAAAAACTGGATATCTTAAAACAAAAATGTGCCCTCTCACAGTTATTTTTTTAAGATTCTTTCTTGTTATTACTTTTATTAATGTTTGTGGCTGTGCACGGGCTTACTCTAGTTGAGGTGAGCAGGGGCTACTCTGTTGTGGTGCTCTAGCTTTTCACTGCAGTGGCTTCTCTTGTGGAGCACAGGTTCTACACTCATGGGTCAGCAGTTGTGATGCATGGGCTTTAGTTACTCCACAGTATGTGGAATCTTCCGGACCAGTGATCGAACCCGTGTCCCTTGCATTGGCAGGTGGGCTCCTATCCACCATACCACCAGTGAAGGCCTCCTCTCATGGTTCTAAAGGTCAGTATCCAAAGGCCATGCTCTCCCTGGAGGCTCACAGGAAGGGTCCTTTCCTTTCTCTTCCTAGCTTGTGATGGTTGCTGGCAATCCTTGGTGTTCCTGGGCTTCTGAGTGCATCCCTCCAATCTCTGCCTCCATCCTCACATGGCCTTCTTCCCTGCATGTGTCCCTGTGTCTCTTCTCCTCTTCTCATAAGGACACAGCCATAATGAATTAGGGCTTACTCTAAAGACTTCATTTGAACATGATTACATCTGCAAAGACCTTGTTTCCAAATAAGGTCACGTTCACAGGTACTGAGGGTTAGGACTTCAACATATCTTTTGGGGAGACACAATTTAACTCATAACAAGCCCCATCTCATTTTCAAAAGGGTTGAAGTGATTTACAACATGAATGAAAGCTTCCTAGGTGGCTCAGTGGTAAAGAATCCACCTGCCAATGCAGTAGATGTGGGTTCAACCTCTGTTTTGGGAAGATCCCGTGGAAAAGGAAATGGCAACCCACTCTGGTATTCTTGCCTGAGAAATCCCATGGACAGAGGAGCCTAGTGGGCTACAGTCCATGAGGTCACAGAGAGTCAAACAGGACTGAGCACATGTGTGCATGCACACACACAGTGAATGAAACTGGGATGTCCCAAGCCTGTCACAAGCTTATTATATGAAAGAGTCACAGTCATACTGTCATTAATCTTTTATCTCTACTTGTTTATGGGAAATTTCAGCACCCCTCCCAAACAAAATCAAACAGCAACAAACCAAAGAACGCTTTCTGAGAGATTCTCCCACCATGAAGGAGGACCCCCCCACACATACCTTGCTCTCTTATGCTCCTGTTCCACACTGAACCATATCTCACCACCTCTGGAGGTGGTGAACCCTAAGCATATTCTCCACTTGTAGGCTCGTTGCATTTCCATTGCTGCACTGTTTGTGGATGTGCAAGGGACTTATGCCCTTTCTCTCCCTCTGGCTATTACTTTGGCACTTGCAGGTTGTGTCACTCAGTCATGCCCAACTCTTTGCAAATCTATGCACTGTAGCCTGCTGGGCTCCTCTGTCCATGGGCCTCTCCAGGCAGGAATACTGGAGAAGATTGCCATGCCCTCCTGCAGGGGATCTTCCTGATCCAAGGATGGAACCAGTGTTTTTTCTGTCTCTTGCTTTGGCGGGTGGGCCACCTGGAAAGTCCATTTTTGTCACCTTACTGCTATATTTTATAAAGTTTGTCCTTAACCAATCACTGAAGCCTGGGGCCCTAAGTATTCTTATGGAAGCTCATATCTTGGCTGGGGCCAGACCTCCCTACTCACTCCATGAGCATCATTTCTCACTGTCTCCATAAGCAC
The DNA here is from genome assembly GCA_006408675.1 of Madoqua kirkii. Classification (NCBI taxonomy): domain Eukaryota; kingdom Metazoa; phylum Chordata; class Mammalia; order Artiodactyla; family Bovidae; genus Madoqua; species Madoqua kirkii. The sequence goes on from SJYC01140814.1 coordinate 2,518, forward strand.
CAGAGCACACATTTCCCTCCTCCTTTATTTCCCCTTTATCCTCCCAGATACAAAGTAAAGCAAATGCCCTTCCTATTAATTCATGAAACTAAACCCCAAAAGAGCCCAGAACAAACCCTTATAAGATTCTTGGCAAACAACCAGACTATGAACCAAGTTTTGCTGCTGCTGCTGCTAAGTCGCTTCAGTCATGTCCGACTCTGTGTGACCCCAGAGACGGCAGCCCATCAGCCTTCCCTGTCCCTGGGACTCAACCAAGTTTTAGGCTCATCTTAAAATCAGGGGCCCAAAAGTATCTACTTTTATGCAAACCTGTCTTCCCCAGATGGACAAAAAGTCTGAGAAAAAAGGAAATAAATAGAGAACTGAAATATTTAATCAGAAGAAAAGATTTTACATTGGAGCACATACTGTAAAGTTATTCAGCTAAGCCTTGTAGTAGCCAAAGTAAAGATAGGAAAAGAAGCAAGAATGGTCAGACTGTCTTTGAAAGAAAACAAAGCCAGGAAGGGTGAAGCTTGGTCTGCCACTGCAGTCTGGCGACTTTGTTTCAGTTAACTTCAGGCTTTCTGCTTCATCACATCAAGTGCATTCCCCTCTCCCCTGGGCACACAGCTAGACCACACCACACAGCTCTCCTGCAATCAGGTGTGACCCTGTGACTGAGCTCTAGACAATCGACATGGCCAGAAGTGAACATGCCATTTCTGGGCAGAGGCGGTTAAGAAGCCAGAGTACCTTTCCAATCATCTCTATTCGCATCTTCTGGTTGGATGGGACAAGCTCTGATGCTCATGAGGAGAGTAGAGCCTAAAGATGGAAATGGGCTGAGTCTCTTAAAGTTGATGTGGAAAACTGCTGGGCCATGCTACCCACAGCAGACTGTGTTAGAGGGAGAGACAACCTGGTATAATTTTAAGCCACCAAGACTAGAGGGATTCAGTAATACAGCAGCTAGTATAGCTAATATGTATATTAGCTATATTATATTAACCAATATAAATGGGCTAATGCACCCCAACATTCATAGGAACATTGTTAACAATAGCCAAGACATGGAAGCAACCTAAGTGTGCACTGACAGATGAATGGATAAAGATGATGTGGTATACACACACAGACACAGTGGAATACTACTCAACCATAAAAAAAGTCAAATTTTGCCATTTGTAGCAACATGGATGGACTTGGAGGTAATTGTGCTAAGTGAAATAAGTCAAAGACAAATACTGTATGATATCATTTAATATGTGAAATCTAAAAAATACAACAAACTAGTGCATGTAACAAAAAGTAGCAGACTCGCAAATATAGAGAGCAAACCAGTGGGGAGAGAAAGGGGAGGCCCAGTGCAGGGGTAGGACGTTAAGAGTTGCAAACTGTCAGGTATAAAATAAGCTACAAGGATGATTATACAATATGGGGAATACAGCCAATATTTTATAACTTTAAATGAAGTATTTTCTTCAAAATTTATGAATCACTATATTGTACACCTGTACATCTGTATCTTATATGATATTGTACATAAACTATCCTTTAAAAAATTAAAAAAATATAATGAAATTGATGGGATAATACAAGGCCCCTTGAACTCCTCCACCCATTTTCCCAGAGGCACCAATGGTTCCAAAACTTCTTCTCCAAATTTTCTCGGCACAATAGGAAATAATCTACTGGGGGAGGGTTTGAAGCAACTTGGATAAGTTCTGAGCTCTCTTGTTGTCTTTACTTTTCCTAGATTTCTATAGCCTCTGGCTAATGTGACCTTGCTGTTTCCAATCTTCTTCTTTCAAAAAAAATTTTTTGTTTGTTTTATATCGGAGTATAGTTAATTAAAAATGTTGTGTTCGTTTCAGGTGTACAGCAAAATAATTCAGTTATACAGTACAGGTATTTATTCTATCTTTAAATTAATTTATTTTTAACAGAAGAATAATTGCTTTACGACACTGCATTGGTTTCTACCAAACATCAGCATGAAACAGCCATAGGTTTACCCACGTCCCCTCCCACTTGAACATCCCTCCCTATGCCCCTCCAGGTTGTTACTGAGTCCTGGTTTGAGTTCCCTGAGTCCTATAGCAAATTCCCATTGGCTATCTATCTTACACATGGTAACATATGTTTTCATGTTGCTCTCTCCATACCTCCCACCCTCTCCTTCCCCACACCCCCCACCACCACCAGCCATGTCAACAAGTCTGTTCTCAGTTCAGGTATCTATTCTTTTTCAAATTATTTTCCTATTTAGGCGATTACAGAATATTGATCAGTTCCCTATGCCATATAGTAGGTTATTGTATGTGTGCTCAATGGTTCAATCATGTCCAATTCTTTGTGACCCTATAGACTGTACTCTTCCAGGCTCTTCTGTCCATGGGATTTTCCAGGCAAGAGTACTGGAGTGAGTTGCCATTTCCTCCTCCAGGGGGATCTTCCAGACCCAGGGATTGAACCATCATCTCCTGTGTGCACTGTATTGAAAAAAAAAAGTCAAATTTTGCCATTTGTAGCAACATGGATGGACTTGGAGGTAATTGTGCTAAGTGAAATAAGTCAAAGACAAATACTGTATGATATCATTTAATATGTGAAATCTAAAAAATACAACAAACTAGTGCATGTAACAAAAAGTAGCAGACTCGCAAATATAGAGAGCAAACCAGTGGGGAGAGAAAGGGGAGGCCCAGTGCAGGGGTAGGACGTTAAGAGTTGCAAACTGTCAGGTATAAAATAAGCTACAAGGATGTATTATACAATATGGGGAATACAGCCAATATTTTATAACTTTAAATGAAGTATTTTCTTCAAAATTTATGAATCACTATATTGTACACCTGTACATCTGTATCTTATATGATATTGTACATAAACTATCCTTTAAAAAATTAAAAAAATATAATGAAATTGATGGGATAATACAAGGCCCCTTGAACTCCTCCACCCATTTTCCCAGAGGCACCAATGGTTCCAAAACTTCTTCTCCAAATTTTCTCGGCACAATAGGAAATAATCTACTGGGGGAGGGTTTGAAGCAACTTGGATAAGTTCTGAGCTCTCTTGTTGTCTTTACTTTTCCTAGATTTCTATAGCCTCTGGCTAATGTGACCTTGCTGTTTCCAATCTTCTTCTTTCAAAAAAAATTTTTTGTTTGTTTTATATCGGAGTATAGTTAATTAAAAATGTTGTGTTCGTTTCAGGTGTACAGCAAAATAATTCAGTTATACAGTACAGGTATTTATTCTATCTTTAAATTAATTTATTTTTAACAGAAGAATAATTGCTTTACGACACTGCATTGGTTTCTACCAAACATCAGCATGAAACAGCCATAGGTTTACCCACGTCCCCTCCCACTTGAACATCCCTCCCTATGCCCCTCCAGGTTGTTACTGAGTCCTGGTTTGAGTTCCCTGAGTCCTATAGCAAATTCCCATTGGCTATCTATCTTACACATGGTAACATATGTTTTCATGTTGCTCTCTCCATACCTCCCACCCTCTCCTTCCCCACACCCCCCACCACCACCAGCCATGTCAACAAGTCTGTTCTCAGTTCAGGTATCTATTCTTTTTCAAATTATTTTCCTATTTAGGCGATTACAGAATATTGATCAGTTCCCTATGCCATATAGTAGGTTATTGTATGTGTGCTCAATGGTTCAATCATGTCCAATTCTTTGTGACCCTATAGACTGTACTCTTCCAGGCTCTTCTGTCCATGGGATTTTCCAGGCAAGAGTACTGGAGTGAGTTGCCATTTCCTCCTCCAGGGGGATCTTCCAGACCCAGGGATTGAACCATCATCTCCTGTGTGCACTGTATTGAAAGGTGGATTCTTTACCATTAGCACCGCCTGGGAAGCCACAGTAGGTCCTTACTCACTATCCATTTTAAACACAGCAATGTACACATGTCAGTCCCAAACTCCTAATATTTTCCTTCTTCCCCATCTCTCCCCACCACAAGCTCCTTCTCTAAGTCTGTGGATGTTTCTGTTTTGTAAAGAAGTTTATTGCATCATTTTCTAAGATACTCCAAATAAGTGGTATCATAGGCTATTTGTCTTTTTCCGTCTGACTTACTTCACTTAGTACTATAATCTCCAAGTCTTATCTATATCACTGCAAATGGCATTATTTCATTATTTTAAATGGGTGAGCAATATCTCATTGTATATTTGTACATCTTCTTCTTTATTCATTCATTTGTCAATGGATATTTGGGTTGTTTCCATGTCCTGGTTATTGTAAATAGTGCTGCAGTGAACATTGGGGTCCATGCATCTTTCAAACCATGTTTTTTTTCTGGATATATGTCCAGGGTTGGAATTACTGGTCATATGGTAGTTCTATTTTCAGGTTTGTCAAGAACTTGTATACTGTTCTCCATAATGGCTACACAAATTGATGCTCCCACCAACAGGTATACTATAAAACTCTTAGAGAAAAATATAAGCAGAACACTCTTCAACATAAATCACAGCAAAGTTTTCTTCAATATATCTCCTACAGTAATCAAAATAAAATAAAAAATTAAGAAGTGGGACCTAACTAAACTCAAAAGTTTTTGTATAGCAAAAGGAAGCATAAACAAAATGAAAAAACAACCCACAGACTGGGAGAAAATATTAGTGAATGATGTGATCAACAAGAGATTAATCTCCAAAATTTACAAACTGCTTGTGAAGCTCATTATCAAATATGCAAAACACCCCATCAAAAAATGGGCCAAAGAGCTAAACATATGTTTCTCCAGAAAAGACATACAGAAAAAAAAGCATATGAAAAGATGCTCAACATCACTAATTATTCATTTCAGTTCAGTTCAGTAGCTCAGTCCTGTCCGACTTTTGGCGACCCCATGAACTGAGCACACCAGGCCCCCCTGTCCATCACCAACTCCCAGAGTTCACTCAAACTCATATCCATCGAGTTGGTTGTGCCATCCAGCCATCTCATCCTCTGTCATCCCCTTCTACTCCTGCCCCCAATTCCTCCCAGCATCAGGGTATTTTCCAATGAGTCAGCTCTTGGCATGAGGTGGTCAAAGTACTGGAGTTTCACCTTTAGCATCAGTCCTTCCAATGAACACCCAGGACTGATCTCCTTTATAATGGACTGGTTGGATCTCCTTGCAGTCCAAGGGACCCTCAAGAGTCTTCTCCAACACCACAGTTCAAAAGCATTAATTCTTCAGCACTCAGCTTTCTTCACAGTCCAACTCTCACATCCATACATGACTACTGGAAAAACCATAGCCTTGACTAGATGGACCTTTGTTGGCAAAGTAATGTCTGCTTCTGAATATGCTATCTAGGTTGGTCTCAACTTTCCTTCCAAGGAATAAACGTCTTTTAATTTCATGGCTGCAATCACCATCTGCAGTGATTTTGGAGCCCCAAAAAATAAAGTCTGACACTGCTTCCACTGTTTCCCCGTCTATTTCCCAACAGCAACCCACTCCAGTACTCTTGCCTGGAAAATCCCATGAATGGAGGAGCCTGGTGGGCTGCAGTCCATGGGGTCACAAAGTCAGACACAACTGAGCAACTTCACTTTCACTTTTCACTTTCACACATTGGAGAAGGAAATGGCAACCCACTCCAGTGTTTTTGCCTGGAGAATCCCAGGAACGACAGAGCCTAGTGAGCTGCAGTCTATGGGGTCGCACAGAGTTGGACATGACTGAAGCGACACAGCAGCAGCAGCAGCAACAGCAGGGGGCAAATTACCTCAACTCTCATTTGGTAATTGGGTCTGTATGACCCAATTAGATGTACAGGTATAATGTAACAACAACAAAAATTCAGATGAGGTTTGTCATAGACCAAGAACTTTGGAGAAGCTGGCAGGCTACAGCAGCCACGCACTGGGTTTCACTGACTCTGAGCAGTGGAAATAGTGACTTGATGTGGTTGTAGGCTTTAGCTTTTATTTCCACCCCTGAATACATGGATGTCTCCTTGCTTTCCAGCTTTCGTCTTTATATACATGACTTAACCACTACCTACCCGACAGCCCCCTGCCACACACACTTTCCTTAGGCAATGACTTGTCTTGTTCTCCTAGGCATCTTGGCATCATGGGTCAGTCCCAGATTTGGAAGATGTAGTCATTCAAATCCTGAGGATAGTCTTTGATAGCCAAAACTTCCCTGTCAATTCCTCACACCCAGAAATTAACTTCTAGTTAAAAGTGTCTCTTAAAATACCTGACCATTGTTCTTCTCTAGCGGGAACCCTGTGAGTTAGCCCCCTGAAAAACACCTAGGTTGGTAGGAGCAAAGGGCAGGGCTTCTTTCCTTATAGACAATTGATGTGCAACTGGCTCTGACTCCCCTTGACTTTGGCCAAATACCAGATTCCAAATTTACTTGATTGTTCAGGAAACTAGACATGGGCTGAAACCGTCCTTTATTCAGTACATAAGGAATATACAGTTTTTCCCACCACTGTCATTGGGAGACTGTCACCCTAGATTGCTTATATCACTGCTGTTATAGACATTTGTTTGTAAATTACTATGATTGTTTGTATCACTGCTGTTATGAATTTCCTGTATAAATTTTCCAGTGGGAACCCAAGTACCTCTCAGTGTGTATGTTTCAGTTTGGTTTCCCTGCCTGTCAGACTGCCTCATATCTGGGCCTTGACCCCCACTGTGTTCAGGTAGTGCTTGCCCGCCCAATTTAAGAAGGGATTTGAGGTTTAACTTTAGGAATTTTGTGAATCCTAAAGAAAACTAAACTTTTCTAAATTTTGAGAAATGCAAATAAAAGCTACAATGAGGTTTCACCTCACACCAGTCAGAATGGCCATCATCAAAAAGTCTATGAACAATAAATGTTGGAGAGGATGTGGAGAAATCTTCCTTCTTAAGAGAAAAAACTGCACTAAAGTAAGATTTCTGAAGTTCTACCTCCTTTCTGCAATGCTGGCAACCCTGCAAGCAATCTGGAAGTTATTTTCCTTGATAACAGAACTAAGCATGTGTCCTTCATCCTGCTGAGCAGCAGAACAAATTGCCTGCAGGACACACTGTTCAGAAAAGCAGGTCCTCACTATGTTCTCAGAAAAGTCAGGCAGAATGAAGTGAGAGAGGACTGATCTTACCCCACTGTGTCTTTCACAAGGAGTTAAGCAAGCGAACCAAGCATGAGGTCCACAGGCACGCTAATGTGGCTTGTGTAGTCCCTGTGTCATGCCAGTAATACTCAAAATGATCAAAAATGTTTTCATTATACTCAGGTACTACTGCTTTCTTGTAAGTCATGTTGACAGAATTCTTATGAGAATTGACCTTATGAAATTCCCCGGTCAAAATGTTCATTTCCTGAGCAGAGACTGCAATTATTAGCCCATCAGTGGAGCCAACTACTAAGCATTTCTGCACTATAAATTTAAGGGTTCTGAGTCTCTTAATCACTTTGATCACTTTATAAGATCTAGAAGAAGCACTGGTTTGGAAGTCATAAAGCCTGGGCTCTAATGGATCTAACAATAGCCATCTCTTTAGTGGGTATTGACTGTGCGTCAGATCATTCTGGGTACTTTGTATGCATCATCTCAAACATCTCTTTTGAAGTAGGGGATAATTTGCGTGTCTATGAATTTTATAAATATGTCCACTTTATAGACAAAAACATTGAGGCTCTGTTTGCTCTATGCTCAACTGTATGTTAATCCCTCTTGGAAACAGGTTAGGACTCTATTTTTGAAGAGTTCAAAATCTCTTTAAGGAAATGAGATGTTTCTGAAATAATATGAGAATTACATATAATAGCATACCAACTATGTGAGTCTTTTGCTGATCAAACTTACTGACCAAACAGCAACAGGGACATCCAGGAATTAGATTCCCACACATTTTGGGGTCTTTTACAGTCTTGAGGCTGCCATGGTGCCTGTGGATGTGTCATTAGCTTGCTGATGCATTACAATGAGTGCATACTGAGATTCTAGGTCTAGTGGGGGTGACTTGTCTGCCATCTTGGATCTAGTTGGCTCTAACCAGTTTATGTCATGTCCCCCATGGATATATCATTCTTCTAAAGGTTGTGCCCTGCTTCTTTTGCTGTCTCATTAGGAAAGGCAAAGTTGCTTTATTCAGGAGGCTGACAACCTGAGAAGAAGATAGAATTATTCAAAAACCAACTGTGAAGATTCTGCTCAACCATGAAAGTTTTTAAAGGTAGAATCATTTGGGAGGGGGGTCAGGTCTTCATTATCTTGCACTGTGTACAGACTTTCTTCTGATTAGTTGGTAGTGAGGTAATGGATGGTGCTCCAGAAGTTCTGTGCTCAGCCTGAAATCACCATCTTCACTTTATTTCTTGCAGAAGAACTCAAAGATATTGTTCTTTATATTCCTTGAGGAGGAATCAGGACCCTGCCCCACAACTGCACTATGGTTTCTTGACGTCCTCCTTTGCTTCTGCATTTCCTCTCTTTCCTGATTAACACCTGTTTGAATCTGCCCTTGAGAAGGTCAAGGAGGCTAAATGAAGCCTATTTCCCACCAACAAGAAAGGTGGGGACACAAAAGGGCCTCACAGGATCCTGCTCCATTTCACTTGGGGAGGAATCTCTGGACAGTCTGTTTTTAGTCTGTTGGTCAGCTGGCCCAGCGCTGCCATTTGAACAGTGACTTTTTACCTTGGCTGCATCTAAAAGATACTGAAGGGAGCTCTTTAAAAATGCTGATGTCTGAGACTCACCCCTGAATTAGTGTGCTGGCTTAAAGGAGTTGGTTCTGGGTCCTGGGATTTTTAGAGCTGCCCAGATGATTCTAACGTGAAGTAAATAATGAGAGCCTCAGCCTTAAAGGCACTGCCACTCACGTGCCTGATCATCTGTGAGTGTCTTTAATGTCTTTAATAAGTGTTCACCTTCACTGGTTGTTGGCTCTATTCTAACTTTTCAAGATGCATTCCTGAAAAGGAGAGTATCACAGGACCCTGGAGTCAGGAAGGGCAGGCTTCCTGGAATTTATGGGACTCCAATTAGGCCCTGAAGAACTAATGTTTTTCAGGACAGCATGGGCCAAATAGCAGTGGATCCAAGGTTGGAATGCCCGCAGGCTCAGGGCCAGGTGAAATCCTGCTTCCATCTAAGGGAGAAGAGATGAAGCCAAATAGAAGCTCATAAAACATTTCACAGTTCATTTGGGTTTTTCCTTGCAGTCATGGGCTCCTTTGGGGTCTTGCCTTCTGGTCAGTCTCAGAACTTCCATTTGCAGATTTGACAAATATTTATGAGTAGCTCGTGTGTTCCATGCACTGTGCTTGGGATTATAGGTTAGGTCATAAGATGTATAGGGCTTCTTTTCAAATCCTTTCTCTGGAGAAAAGAATCTGCCTGTTACACAAGAGATGCAGGTTCAGTCCCTGGGCTGAAAAGACAACTTGGAGAAGGAAATGTCAACCCATTTCAATACTCCTGCCTGGGAAATCCCATGGACAGAGGAACCTGGTGGGCTATAAGAGAGTTGGATATAACCAAATGACTAAACAACAACACCTTTTCCTATTAGGCCCTTGGAGAGGCCATATAAACATTTTACTCAGATGGATTATAGAAGAGGGGTTAGTTTTACTCTTTGGGACTTCAAGGGATGGCTAATTATAATCATAATAGTAAAATGTGATTATTTTTATTACTATTACTATTATCACCTATTTTTGTTGTTTAGTTGCTAAGTCATGTCTGACAATTTGTGACCCCCATGGACTGTAGCCTTCCAGGCTCTTCTGTCATGGTAGTTTCCAGGCAAAAATACTGGAGTGGATTTCCATTTCCTTCTCCAGGGGATCTCTCTGACCTAGGGAATGAACCCACATCTCCTGCATTGGCAGGTGGATTCTTTACCAATGAGCCACTGGGGAAGCTCAGTTATTGACTACTAACTACACCTGAGGCCCTGGGCTAAGAACTTACTTATTTTTTATATTTATGCACTTATTTGGCTATGCCACACATGGGATCTTCTATTTCTGTTGTTGCGTGCGGAATCTTTAGTTGCAGAATGTTTAGTTGTGGCTTGTGAACTCTTAGTTATGGCATAAGGGAACTAATTCCCTGACCAGGAATGGAATCTGGGAGGACAGAGTCTTAGACCCTGGACCACCAGGGAAGTCCCAGGCTAAGCACTTTAGATTTTTGCCCTAAATTAAATTAATCTTAATTAATTCTCATAGCAGCCCTAAGGATGCATTATTCCCTTTTATCAATAAGGAAACAGAGGTTTAGAAGCTTGCAATATCTGACCCAAGGTTTTGTCAGGATTGGTACTCGGGTCTGTTTGACTTTAACCTGACCTTCAGATACCCTAGGACTGTGGATCTCAACCTTTGGGGGCATATCAGAACAAGTATGACACTTTTTTAAAAGTACACCTTTTATTTGGAAAAATTTTAGAATTTTAGAAAAGTTGCAAAGATAGTACAGAACACTCTCACACCCCTCACTTGATTTCCCCCATTGTTAAACATCACACATATCTATGGCACATTTGTCAAGAATGTAAGAAACTGACATGCCTGTGTTACTATGACCCAAATACCAGCCTCTGTTATTTTCTTTAATGTTGGACAATCTATTCTTTTCTTTTAAAAAAATAGATTATCTTTAATGTGGACCATTTTTAAAATCTTTATTGAATGTTTTACGATGTTGCTTTTTTTTATGTTTTGATTTTTTTTTTTTTTTTTTTTTTGCCTGCAAGGCACGTGGGGTCTCAGCTCACCAACCAAGGATCAAACTACATCTCCTGCATTTGCCAGGTTTCTATTTTCCCATTTTCTACTCTATGCTTTTGGAGTGAATCACCAAGACAGTGTGACCCTTTTTAAAATACACACTCTGGGTTATACCTCAGATGTGTTGAAACAGAACTGAAGTAATTTGAGTATATTGCTGGTTTGGAGCCTCTTTTGGAAAAGAATGGAGACACACACACACACACACACACACACACACATATATATATATATATATATATATATATAT
>SJYC01140816.1:0-17568 GCA_006408675.1 Madoqua kirkii
AAATTGATTACATCATTCTTTGGCAGTAGAAACTGAAGGACATTGAGATCATTGCAGCAATACCCATTGCCAAGAAGGGACCAGCGCCTCTCTGGCCTCTTTCAAGCTCTTTCTTAAGATACAACATAAGAAAACTTCAAGCCCATACAGAATGGTTAAATACTGGATTCTTATTCAAGAACACAGTAGTTTGTCATTACAGCAGGAAAAAACACAGATTTCAAGTTTGTAAATACTTAGTGGAAATAATTAAAATAAGATTAAGAATATATTGGTTAGAGAAACATATTCAAAGGTTTTTGAAACAGAAAAAAATGATTTTGATTATTTTGTTGTTCATAATAGATGTCTTACTAAGTGTTTATATATCTATATAATCCCTTAGCAATGCATTATAGCCTTTATATATATATTGGCTAACTCAGCTCGAAGATAAGTTTTTCAACCAAGTTTCAATATGATCCTTAGTAAGACATCTAAATCAAGGAAATTTGAGGGCAGAAGCTAGTTTAAAGGAAAAAAAGGCTTATTTTCTCAGAATATAAAACCACTTTCTTTACAGCTTGGCATGGATCAAAATACTCACTTTAATAATACGTAGATGGGTGAACCCAGATTAATGCTCTCTACTTTAAGGAGTTCAACTCCTAAGTCCAGAGCTGTACAACTGATGAAAATGGAATAAATCCTTCCTGTGTTACTTGCTTTTGCTGCCTTTATCAAACATAATAACCTTTTTCTCCTTCAGTTCAGTTCAGTCGCTCAGTCGTGTCTGACTCTTTGCGACGCCGTGAATCGCAGCATGCCAGGCCTCCCTGGCCATCGCCATCTCCCGGACTTCATTCAGACTCAACGTCCATCAAGTCGGTGATGCCATCCAGCCATCTAATTCTCTGTCGTCCTCTTCTCCTCCTGCCCTCCTCCTTTCCAGCATCAGAGTCCTTTCCAATGAGTCAACTGTTTGCATGAGGTGGCCAAAGTACTGGAGTTTCAGCTTTAGCATCATTCCTTCCAAAGAAATCCCAGGGCTGATCTCCTTTAGAGTGGACTGATTGGATCTCCTTGCAGTCCAAAGGACTCTCAAGAGTCTTCTCCAGCACCACAGTGCAAAAGCATCAATTCTTTGGTGCTCTGCCTTCTTCACAGTTCAACTCTCACATCCACACATGATCACAGGAAAAACCATAGCCTTGACTAGATGGACCTTAGTTGACAAAATAATGTCTCTGATTTTGAATATGCAAAAGCATATGAATATGGATACTTTTCTTCCAAGGAGTAAGCGTCTTTTTCTCCTTACAGGGTAAAAAATAATGTACATAATCATATAGAGGGCTCAGATAAAAACCTAAAGTCTAAAGTCCTTTTCTTAGTCTATGCTTAGATTCCTTGCACAATGCATGTAAATTGTTACACATCCTCAAAATAGTCTCTTAATTTTTCATTTCCATATAATCAGATTAGAATATTATAAGATTAAAAAGTAATCTTTCTTTTAAAGTGTATGTGGTTTAATTATCTTTGGACCATTAATCACTTGCTTTATATTATTTTCTGATGATGTCAAACTTTTTTGTTTCTTGTTTGCCTGCCTAAGAATTCTGAATCATAATAGTGAAGACCAGCAATCTAGGTTGTAATTTTCTTATTATTGAGTTTTAAGAGTTCTTTATAGTTTTGGATACCAATCCTTTATCAGATGCGTCTTCTGCAAATATTTTCTCCCAATCTTTGGCTTGTCTTCTAATTTTCTTAATATTATCTTTCCCCAAGAAGACATTTTTAATTTTAATGAAGTCCAATTATTTCTTTCATGGATTGTATCTATAAAGCCATCACCATATCCAAGGTCAGATAGGTTTCTTTCTGTGTTATTTTCTGGGATTTTTATGGTTTTATGTTTTACATATAGACCTATGACCCATCGTGAGTTAATTTTATGATGAGTCTAAGGTCAAAAGGTAAAGGATCTGCAGGAGATCGGGCTCTGATCCCCAGGGAGGGAATATCCCCTGGAGAAGGAAATGGCTACCCATTCCAGTATCCTTGCCTGGAGAATTTCAAGACTGATGAGGCTGGTGGGCTACAGTCCATGAGGTTGCAAAGAATTGGACACAACTAAACAACTAATACTTTCAGTTTCACTTTTTCAAGGTCTATGCCTAGATTCACTTTTTGCTTGTGGATGTCCAGTTGTTCCAGAACCATTTGCTAAAGAATCTCTTTGCTCCCCTGATAGCTTAGAAGGTAAAGAATCCGCCTGCAGTGCAGGAGACCCAGATTCGATCCCTGGGTCAGGAATATCCCCTGGAGAAGGGAAAGAAAATCCACTCCAGTATTGTACCCTGGAGAACACCATGGACAGAAGAGGCTGTTGGGCTACAGTCCATGGGGTTGCAAAGAGTCAGACAGGACTGAGTGACTAACTCTTTGCTCCATTATTTTGCTTTTGCTTTTTCTGTCAAAGATAAGTTGATTGTATTTATAGAATCTATGTCTGGACTCTATTCTGTTCCATTCAACTGTTTTGCCAATATTATACTATATTGGGGCTTCCTTGGTAGCTCAGTAGGTAAAAGAATCTGCCTGCAATGCAGGGGGCTGTGGTTCAGTTCCTGGGTTGAAAAGATCCCCTGGAGAAGGGATAGGCCACCCACTCCAGTTCACTTGGGCTTCCCTGGTGACTCAGACAATAAAGAATCTGCTTGCAATGTGAGAGACCTGGGTTGGGAAGATCCCCTCAAAGAGGGCATGGCAATCCACTCTACCATTCTTGTCTGGAGAATGCCCATAAACAGAGGAACATGGTGGGCTATCATCCAAAGGATCACAAAGAGTTGACATGACTGAGCAACTAAGCACAGCACAGTACCAAACTGTACTGACTACTATAACTTTATAGTAAGTCTTGAAGTTAGGAAACATTCCTTTAATAGATAGAACCTTCTTTTCAGAAGATATGAGTGGATAACTGAGAGGATGAGAAAGGAATAAGGTTGAGGATTGGGATGAGTATGATGAAATCTGATCTACAAAACTTTTGTAAAAGTTTTTTCTGAGTTAGATTTACCTATATTAAATGATGGGAAATTCATGCAGCTAAAAACAACAAGAGCTGTGGCTTTTACAAGTCTTTTATTTCAAACTCTCTTTGGATTTAAAGAGGGGAATGTCCACATGTAGAGGTGTTATGTTGCCATAGCAAAATGACAGATTTATTATAGTTATTTATAAAAACAAGATTTATTTCTCTAATCTTGGTTTCTGTAGTTTTCCCAGAGGCACAAAAATATTGAAAAGATGACAAGGTATTTTGGAATTCTCCTATAAGACTAAATAACAATTAAACTATTGAAGGGACATTTAAAAAGAAGAAAGAACTTAGTGATATACAGGAAAAACAAATCCGCTCTAGGGAAATAAATCATACTGTATATGCAGCATAAATCATAGCTACTTTAACAGGTTATTTAAAAGGTATCTTACTTTTTTATAATAAAAAATAATTTTCATATTAGGACATCACTTTGAATATATAAGCTGTTTCCATCAAAGGTGGAAGATCATAATCCCAAGAAAATTCTGCATTTGGAAAACATGCTAATTACCTAATATAGTTTGGATATATCAATCTAGAAGCATTGTGTAATTTCTAAAGAATTTGTCTTAGGCAATTTGAAGATAATCAAAACTTGATACTGAATAACCTTATTCGCCATCTTTCCTTCAAAGACATCTTCATCTTCCTTCATTCCTAAACTGTGTATCCTGTGTCTCCAAGAGCTGACCCCTTGTTTTATTATCCATTTATATTTTCTGTCCCTGGGCTTATTTACTCAAAAGTTTTCCTGAGGAATTTCCAAATGCTACTTTTATCAGGTATCAATATTTTATGAGGTGGTTGCTTAGACACACAATTTTGAGATTTGATGGAATCATCATAACATAGAGGACAGAGGTAAGAAGCACATTTTTAGATTGGGAAAAGCATATTGCTCAACACAAATTTAGTAATACAGAAAAATTAAACTCTTATGAACAAGAATAGAACTTCCCAGATGGTGCCAGTGGTAAAGAACTCACCTGCCAGTTCAGGAGATAGATGCTTGTTTGATCGATCCCTGAGTTTAGAAGATCCCCTGGAGGAGGACATGGCAACCCACTCTGTTATTCTTGCCTGAGAATCCCATGGACAGAAGAGCCTGATGGCATTAGTCCATGGGGTCACAAAAAGTCAGACACAACTGAAGAGACTCTGCACGCACACATGAACAAGAGATCTGATTTCAAAACTTTAAAGATGCCAGTTTCATTAGGAAATTCTTCCTTGGCATGATTGCATGATTAAAATTTTCTTTTTCAAGTGTAGTTATTTATTTTGCAGCAAAACTGGTAACACATGTTAGTAGCTTATTAGCATTCACAGGATAGTGAAAATAGAATTTAGCCAGAAGTTTATTTAAGTGAAATACTTAACATTTTAAGTGTACATGAGTGATAATTTACACTTAAGTTCATGAAGGCATTACTGCTTTTGCAATGAAAAAATGGAAAATAGCTGCTCAATTTTGTAAGTAGAAAACCTCAAAAAGGAGTGTCTCTTAAATATGAATTTCATGGAGAAATATATTTTTATTAAAGTAAATCATTATTCTACAATATTAAACACAACTGAACTTATTCCAAAAATTGCAATTTATATTCAAATTTTACCTTGAGAAATTTGAATGACATTTTACAGCTTCATTGCTTGTTTCTCAAAAATTGCTGTAATGGAGGGCATGGATAAACCAAATACCAATTATGAATTTTTAGGTATGGAAGATACCAGAGCCAGCAAAAAGAGCCATCAGGCCCCTTCTGAAGGTAATCAGATCTAGATTCAGGATTTCTTCAAGTTTGTACAGCTTAGAGCTCTAGAAACTTAAAACAGAGCTCTTCTGAGAAAGAATTCTCAGCAATACATACAGATTACTGTCTCTCTCCTTCCTGAAAACAAGCCCTGAGTGATCTTAAATGCTATCCCTGGGCTGTATTAGCTAAGAAAATCATCTGATCTAAACCAAACCAAGAGGAGAAGGTAGCAACAGGATGGAATGGTTGGATGGCATCACTGGCTCAATGGACATGAGTCTGAGTAAACTCAGGGAGGTAGTGAGGGACAGGAAAGCCTGGCATGCTGCAGTCCATGGGGTCTCAAAGAGTCAGACAACTTGGCGACTGAACAACAACAACAAACCAAACCAAGCCCAACCAAATTGAAACTTTAACAACAACAACAGTAAGGGTAAATGCAATATAATCATGGAAGGATAAGTATCTGGGTTATTGTTGCATACCAAGTAATCTTTAAGCATTACAGGAGACTGGTTTTGCTAATCCAAATGAATACCTGGTGTATATATAGCTTTATATGTGATGAGAAATCTATTCACAATCTCATGAGGTTTACTTTATTTCTGTTTTCTTACATCTTTATCCTTCACCCAAAAGTAGCCAGTTGTTAGTGGCCGCATGTCTCAGCAGAGTTTGGAGATGTGAAATAAAATATAGAGACTGATTCAGAACACTTGAGTTTCTGCCTGTTCTATGGAACCCTATACTTTTTAGGGTGGTTTTGTTTTGCTTTAATAATTAGCCCAAGAGAAAAGGTGATGAAATGCTGGCAACATAAATGAAAGGGTACATTTTTCCTCAAACTTGGAGGGTCAGGGGGCACAAGAGATAGTGACCCTTTCCCCTCCCACATCCTCCACCTCTGCTCACCAGCTGGAGCCTTGTACCCTTAGTGTATCTCAGAGGTCAACCTCTCCAAGCCAGGCTTCAGCAGTATGTGAGCCGTGAACTTCCAGATGTTCAGGCTGGTTTTAGAAAAGGCAGAGGAACCGGAGATCAAATTGCCAACATCCGCTGGATCATCGAAAAAGCAGGAGAGTTCCAGAAAAACATCTATTTCTGCTTTATTGACTATGCCAAAGCTTTTGCATGTGTGGATCACAATAAACTATGGACCTACCTCTTGAAAAACCTATATGCAGATCAAGAAGAAACAGTTAGAACTGGACATGGAACAACAGACTGGTTCCAAATAGGAAAAGGAGTATGTCAAGGCTGTATATTGTCACCCTGCTTATTTAACTTCTATGCAGAGTACATCATGAGAAACGCTGGGCTGGAAGAAACACAAGCTGGAATCAAGAATGCCAGGTAAATATCAATAACCTCAGATATGCAGATGACACCACCCTTATGGCAGAAAGTGAAGAGGAACTAAAAAGCCTCTTGAAAGGAAAGAAGAGAGTGAAAAAGTTGGCTTAAAGCTCAACATTCAGAAAACCAAAATCCTGGCCTCTGGTCCCATCACTTCATGGGAAATAGATGGGGAAACAGTGTCAGATTTTATTTGGAGGGGCTCCAAAATTGCTGCAGATGGTGACTGCAGTCATGAAATTAAAAGACGCTTACTCCTTGGAAGGAAAGTTATGACCAACCTCGATAGCATATTCAAAAGCAGAGAAATTACTTTGTCAACAAAGGTCTGTTTAGTCAAGGCAATGGTTTTTCCAGTGGTCATGTATGGATTTGAGAGTTGGATTGTAAAGAAAACTGAGTGCTGAAGAATTGATGCTTTTGAACTGTGGTGTTGGAAAAGACTCTTGAGAGTCCCTTGGCCTGCAAGGAGATCTAAACAGTCCATTCTGAGGGAGATCGGCCCTGGGATTTCTTTGGAAGGAATGATGCTAAAGCTGAAACTCCAGTACTTTGGCCACCTCATGCAAAGAGTTGACTCATTGGAAAAGACTCTGATGCTGGGAGGGATTAGGGGCAGGAGGAGAAGGGGATGACAGAGGATAAGATGGCTGGATGGCATCACCGACTCGATGAACATGAGTTTGAGTCAACTCCAGGAGTTGGTGATAGACAAGGAGGCCTGGCATGCTGCAGTTCATGAGGTCGCAAGGAGTCAGACACGACTGAGCTACTGAAGTGAACTGAACTGAACTGAAGGGAAAGAAAAAAGGTAGCGCTCAGTCATGTCCAACT
Organism: Madoqua kirkii; assembly: GCA_006408675.1. NCBI lineage: Eukaryota > Metazoa > Chordata > Mammalia > Artiodactyla > Bovidae > Madoqua > Madoqua kirkii. The sequence continues at coordinate 7,045 of SJYC01140816.1, forward strand.
CTTGTGATACTATGAACTGTAGCCTTCCGGGCTCCTCTGTCCTTGTGATTCTCCAGATGAGAATATTGGAGTGTGTTTCTATTTCCTTCTCCACGGGGATTTCCCAACCCAGGAATTGAACCCAGGTCTCCCACATTGCAGGCAGATGCTTTAGCAACTCAGCTAGCATGGGTGGTAAGAGAAAACAGGGTCCAAACCTGTCTTCAAACCACACTCAGAGATGACTCCTGTGCATAAAACATCTGATCTGGCAAAAAGAGTCCCAGGTATGGACTGAAGACTCAGTCGGGATTGATGGTGGCACTTGAAAAGTTGCTCTGTGTAAACCCTGCAGAGTTCTGGCTGTCAAAGATGGAATTTCCCACCATCTCAGATGTCTTAGCAACTGAAAGATGATTGTTTTACTACTCCAATATATTGTTTGTATGGCTCATTTTAAAAAAGTTCTCCATTCTCTTTAGATTTCAGTGGTGGTGCTAATGGTAAAGAACCCACCTGCCAATGCAGGAGATATAAAAGACCTGGGTTCAAGCCCTGGGTTGGGAAGATCCTCTGGAGAAAGAAATGGGAACTTACTCTAGTGTTCTTGGAGAATTCCATGGACAGAGCAGCCTGGGGGCTTACGGTCCATAGTGTTGCACAGAGTCAGACACAATTGAAGTAACTGAGCACAGAGGGATGTGATGAGGCCTCAGAAGCAGATGGAGTTTGAGTCAATAAAAATACTGTGATCATTCCTGCTTACATGAGTGTCTTGGATATTATTTAAATTTTCATTTGAGTATCTATATATCTATCCAGATATAGGGCTTCCCATGTGACACTAGTGGTAAGGAATCCAGATATAGGAAGATACTGATGATATATATTTTAGATAAGTATATCAATATGGATATAAATTATATAGATACATCTGCAAATTCCATGTGCCTAAATAATATCTCTTTATGGGTTAGCCTTTAAGTTAAAGGAAAAATGTATGTGCAGTATTGCTTTTAGCATCATCTATGATTGCACATTCAGTAGATTGCTCCATACTCCCCGAAATTATAAGACACAAATTGTTGTGATGGTCTCACAAGACTTCCCACTTGTTTAATTTTTGTCCTGGGGTTTCCCTCTCACTTCAGCTGGCTAAGAGAGTATGACTAAAGTGCCAAGTTTCCCTCTCTAAGAATAGCCTGTGTTTCTCTCATTCATGTGGGATATGGGGTCCAAAGAACTTGAGCCCTGGAACAAGTCCAGGCACAGACCCATGCCTAAGTGGCACTAGCTCTCAAATTACCTTCCTGAGTTTTACATTCTTCTATTGTTACTTAGTACCTAGATATTCTGCAAACCGATTTTTGTTAGATGTGCAACTTCACTTTAGACAAACTGTCCCTGAATTGCTTTTTTTTTTTTTTTTTCCTTTCTCATCTGAGTTAAATTAGAACAAATATTTTGGTCAATTTGTCTTGAAAATGAAGCTCGAGTGTAGTGAAAAGAATACTAAGCAAACAATCTTGAAATTTGTTCTTTAGTCCCAGCTTGGCTATGTGCTAAATTTATGATCTTGGATAAATTACTTAGCTTTCTCACACTCAGCCCCCAAATCGATAAACTGCTATACAAAGGTGAGTTATTATCATTGCTATCTCTTATTGCCATCTATTAAAATATGAATTAAGTCCAACCATTCCTGAGTTCTGAATCCAATGTTCAAGCATAGATTTGAGATGTGAAGTTTGATCCTGACTGAGAAAATTTAATTCCCTTTTAAAGTGTAATATTTATTTTAAATCAATTTGTAGTTTTAGGATTTCTGGTAGTGTTTCAATGTTCATCATTACTTATAAACACATTGTTAGTAGTATTTCCTTACCTGGATAAAATGTGGGAAAAAATGAATGATGTCCCTAAATTTCAATTAGAAAAAAATGGAACAATTATTTGACTGCACAACTGTGTCTGAATAAAAATAATGTATTACTTTAAGAAAAATATATTTATTATCTCTCCTAAAAATGGATGAACAACTGGATTATAACTACCAGAGAAAAGTAAGTTTGGATCAAGTAAATTGAGTTTACATGCAAGTAAGTAAACTCATAAATAGTAAATGTCCTCTAGTGTCACTAAGATTATCAAAGCAAGCCGAGAGGTAAGAAAAAAAATTATATTAGGTTCCTCCATAGGAGTGAGAAGACCTTTATAGGCTGGTGCTAATACCATAAAAGCACTCTACAAAAGATATAAAATAATTTTAAAAATCCATTTTCATTCTATTGGGTAAAGGAAACCATAATGCTGAAGTTTATAAGCACCTTTGAATTATTGTTACTTTGCCTAATTGGTCTTACAATTTACATTTGTAAATATCTAACATAACAGTCTTCACAGACATCACAATGTCAAAACTGTAGGAAATAGGGCAAAGAGAGTCTTTTTTGATCATCTGTATTGTTGAGTTATTGCTTTCAGGATCATCATCAAGATTCCTCAGCATCTAGCACTTCCTTGAGGAAAACTTTGTGTCCTGATTCACAAACAACAGGGGAGCTTTGAGTACTGCTTTCCTATAAACAGTTCTCAATAATCTGTACACTTTCCGTACCTTCATAGCATGGGGACTATGATAATACTAGTTAAAGTATTATTACTTTAACTAGTGAAGTATAATATTCATATTAAATTTGCATATATTAATATACAGATTACAAAATCTTCACAAACTGAACCGAGCACTAGATAAACAAACAGATTATCATCCATACCAGGAATACTCTTGTGATATCCTTGTTACTGCCCAACCTAAACAAAAGGTAACAAGTCTCCAGACTTCTAACATATAGGTTCAGTAAGTCGCTCAGTCGTGTCCGACTCTTCGCGACCCCATGAATCGCAGCACTCCAGGCCTCCCTGTCCATCACCATCTCCCGGAGTTCACTCAGACCCACGTTCATCGAGTCCATGATGCCATCCAGCCATCTCACCCTCTGTCGTCCCTTTCTCCTCCTGCCTCTAACCCCTCCCAGCATCAAACTTTTCCAGTGAGTCAAATCTTTGCATGAGGTGGCCAAAGTACTGGAGTTTCAGCTTCAGCATCATTCCTTCCAAAGAAATCCCAGGGCTGATCTCCTTCAGAATGGACTGGTTGGATCTCCTTGCAGTCCAAGAGACTATAGATTAGTTTTGTCTATTTTCATACTTTATAAAATCACAGTCATACAGTGTTTCTTACCAACTGACTTCTTTCATCAAAGTATCTTTGTTAGGTTTGTCCATATACTTGTACATAGTTGTAAACCATATATTTTCACTGCTTTATAGAAAACTGTATGAATAGACCACACTTGACTCTGTTGAATATGTCATTAGTCTCCAGTTGGGACCGTTATGAAAAGGACTACTTAAAACATTCTAAAAATAGCATTCAGTAGGTATATGGAAGCATTTATTTTGGGTATATATGAATCATATGAAATTGTCATTTTTGTGAATCATGAACAGTTAAATTGAATATTGGCAATTTCACAGGATATAATCTAATGCCCAGACAGAACTGTACACATGTGTTTTTCTGTAGTAGATGCTACCAAAGAATTCGCTAAAATTGTGCCAAATCACCTGTTAACTGGTAGAGAGTTACTGCGTTATTCCACAATGTTTTAAATTCAGTATCTTTTTTTTTAAGAGTTCTGATAGATATATAGTGATATCTCACTGAGGTTTTAATTTGCATTGTACTAGTGAAGTTAAGCCATTTTAAGTGTTTATTGACAATTCAGATATCCATTTTTGCGAAATCTCCTTAAGTCCTTGGTATGGAAGTACTTAAGGTGCTTAAATGCAGACAGATATATGTCAGGATAGTGTTTGACTATTATATTCAAGTATTGCCCTCTGCATACACTCAGCCTGAGACAGATATGAACCATCAAGAATAAGTAAATTATACTTTACATAGTAAAACTTAAATATATATTGATGTATAAAATAACTTGTTTCTCTTATGTATATTTTATAACTATATTTCTAAGTTTTTATTCTATTTTTATTGAGATATAATTGGCATCACCAACTCGATGGATGTGAGATTGAGTGAACTCTGGGAGATGGTGATGGACAGGGAGGCCTGGCATACTGGAATTCATGGGGTCGCAAAGATTCGGACACGACTGAGCAACTGAACTGAACTGAACTGACATAAAGTGCTTTATAAGTTTAAGGTATGCAACATAATGATTTGACTTGTATACATGATGAAATTATCAAAATATGTTTAATGAGCACCCACTACCTCATATATATACAAACATAAAGAAACTACAATCTATATTTTTCTATGCTGTTATTTTGTCTCATGAAGTGGTTAAAAAGGATTATTTTAACATTGAATATGTAAGTTGAAAAGAGCAATGCATTTTAAACTTTCAATAAGAAAAAATATTCTTAGAATTTGAAAAGTCGTTAGAATCTAATTCAATGAGTTTTCAGTGGCTCAGATGGTAAAGAATCTGCCTGTAATGCAGGAGACCCAAGTTTGATTCCTGAGTCAGGAAGATCCCCTGGTAGAAGACATGGCAACCTACTCTAGTATTCTTGTCTGGAGAATCCCCATGGACAGAGTAGCCTGGCGGACTATAATTCATGGAGTTGCACGGTCGAACACTGCTGCTGCTGCTGCTGCTGCTAAGTCACTTCAGTAGTCAATGTATGGCAAAATCAATACAGTATTTTAAAGTAAAAAAATAATAATAAAATAAAGATAAAAAAGAATATCTGCCAATGCCACAACTGTGGGTTCAGATCCAGGGTTGGAAAGATCCCCTGGACGAGGGCATAGCAACCCTATCCAATATTCTAGGATTGAGAATCCCATGGACAGAGGAGCCTGGAAGGATACAGTCCATGGGGTCACAAAGAATCAGATATGACTGAACAACTGAGCACTCAAGCACTGTTAAGATAATATTGTTTCTTTTCTCAGATGTTGGTTTTCCGTCCTTGTGTGTCTACACTCAATGCCATCATGTTGCCTGATGTACTTTAAATGCTCAAAAATAGTTTCAAGGGGACTTCTCTTGTGGTCCAGTGTTTAAGGCTTCATGCTCATGTTTAAGGCATCCCTGCTCAGGGAACTGAGACTCTACCTGCTGCACAGCATGGCCAAAACTGAGAAAGAATTATTTATATGGAAAAGGAAGCGGGGATGGAAAGAAAGGAAAGGAAGGTGAAACACAGATAGGTAGAGGGAAGGAGGAAAGGATATAGAAAGGAAGGAAAGGAAAGAGGGAGGAACAGAGAAGATGGAGATAATCCTGATGGTGCCGAGAGGTAAGAATGTGCCCTTGATATCTTGGCCTTCGTTTTCTCAGCACAGAGCAAAGTTTGAAAAGCCCTGCTGGACTCCATCCAAGCCCAGAGCCTGAGTTTCGAAGAGAGTAGCTACAAAATTTGAAGCGTAGCTCTGAAAAACAAAGACGAATCACATATACACACAAAAAATCTACCATTTCTGTATTTTAGATCACAACACAAGTATCAGCAGCAGCAGATCATTTATTTAAAAATAAAAAAGAAACCTCTTTAAGCATTTAAAGCAATCTGTTGCTGGAGAAAACTAATATTTCTGTGTTTTGAGTAGCAAGTTTATGAGCCAAGTTCTTCCTTGGAGGACAAGTCTAAGAGAGTGAGAATATAATTGAATTTCCAAGCAGATTTTGGAAGAGAGAAAAACACTAAAGGCCAGTCTGAGTGAAGTGCTGGCAGACTGAGTACCAGGATGCAGACATGAAACAGCCTGGAAAGATGGAAAGGATAATGGCTTCCTTTGGGCTGCCGCAGCATAATCCCACAGAACCAGGCTGTCTTCCTGGACGTCCTGTCTGGATTGTCCAGTTTCTGGGGTATTTATAATCACACAGAAGAATGAGGAGTAGGGCCTGGGGCCCTCTCCTGACCCCTCCTTACCCGGCTTGAAGTCTTGAAGAGACACCAGGGAGGACTCTTATATGGAACTGCCGTCTCCACTTCAGTGCCCCAAGGCAGCCTCTTCTCCTAAGGTCTTCATTTCTTTCATTTCCCTGAAAAACAGGGAATCTGGGGCCATAGTTCCCGCCTCCTCTTTCCAACTATCCCCATGTGTCCTCAATGGCGAGAACTGTTTAGTCTGTGAGATCTGGGAAATCCACGTTGGCACTAGGGCTCCTAATTCAGGTGGATTCTTGGGCCTCGGAGAGCCTCCTTCCTGATTTCTCCAGACCGGGGCCAGCCTCCTCCCCAGCCCACCTTGGCTGTTGCCACTAAAGAAGAGAGGCAGGTTTCCATCTGGCCTGAATGTTCATCCTTTAGTCTCTGTGCTGTGCTTAGTTGCTCAGTCGTGTCCGACTCTTTGCAGCCCCATGGACTATAGCCCGCCAGGCTCCTCTGTCCATGGGATTCTCCAGGCAAGAATACTGGAGTGGATAGCCTATCCCTTCTCCAGGGAATCTTCCTGACCCAAGAATCAAACCAGGGTCTCCTGTGTTGCAGGCAGATTCTTTACCAGCTGAGCTACTGGGGAAGCCCCCTTTAGTCTCTAGGTATGCCCAAATTGCCAGTGGTCACCCCTCTTGGCTGGCCTGAGAGGCTGTCCAGCTTAGTTGCTCAGTCGTGTCCGACTCTTTGCAGCCCCATGGACTATAGCCCGCCAGGCTCCTCTGTCCATGGGATTCTCCAGGCAAGAATACTGGAGTGGATAGCCTATCCCTTCTCCAGGGAATCTTCCTGACCCAAGAATCAAACCAGGGTCTCCTGTGTTGCAGGCAGATTCTTTACCAGCTGAGCTACTGGGGAAGCCCCCTTTAGTCTCTAGGTATGCCCAAATTGCCAGTGGTCACCCCTCTTGGCTGGCCTGAGAGGCTGTCCCTCAGTTGGGGCCACGTTCTAGTGGTCCTGTCTGTTTTCACTGTGGCATATCTAGTGGTTGTTAACACTGGTTTTCCCTGTAAATGAACCCTTCGGGCCTTCCTGCTCTTCTCATCCCACCGGTTGACATGTAGGACAGAGTCACAAGGATCTCTCTCCTCAGCTCTTTGAAGGCAACCAAAAACGAGGAGAGTCAAATGACCATGGCTAAGCCAGACTTTAGAACCATGTTACAGAGCTCTGACCCACAAGCTGGAGCAACCAGCCTGGGAAGCCAAACCAGGCACCCCGTGGTCAGGATTTGACTGTTACTGACAGCTTCCCTAAGTTTTATTCTAACTTCCACTTAAAACATGGTCCCTTAACCAATGGTTCCTTAACCACAGGATGCTCAGCTTCTAGTTATCCCATCTACAGCTTCCCCATGCCAGTAGCCTCCAACTGGGATACATCTGGGGCCTCACTTTTTATCCACTGGAAAGCTTTCCCACCTTGCTGCCTCCTTTTGAGTCTCTGCCAAGAGGCAAATGATGGTGGCTGACTCATTTGTTAGAGCAAGTTCCAAATAAATGGCCTTTATTTGTTCTCATGTGAGTGGTCTTTGATTATTTCCATACAACCAAGTACGGTGGTAAGAACAGGAATTAAAAATCAAATTGAATGACTCCATTTATATGAAGTCTACAAACAGTCAAAATGAGCCTATGTTGATAGAAATGAGAAAGTGGTTGGTGGCATGTGTCAATGTGTGGTTGTGGCAGGGGTAGGGTGAATTGGCTGCAGAGGGTCATCAGGTACTTTCTAGAGGGATGGAAACGTTCCAATCTTATTTTGAGTGATGGTTACATGGTTCATCCAGTTGTCAAAACTCATTTATTTAAATTCTTAAGGTCTGTGCATTTTATTGCAATAAAATTATACTTTGTGGCAGGCAGCCCCTAAGATGATCCTCAATTCCAAGTATTCATACCCTTGTACAATGCCCTCCCTTGGAGAGTGGGCTGGACCTAGTGGCTCACTGCTAACAAGTACACAAAGGGAAACTGATGGGTTGTCACTGTGTAATAATAATGTTACAAAAAGACAGTGGGTTTGGGGATACTGTCTTGTGTTTGTTGTTTTATTCTTGCTTGCTTGCTCGGGGACAGACCAGCTGCCATGCTGTGCACTTAGCCCACAGTCCTATGAGAGATCTACATGGCAAGGAACAGATGCTTCTGATCCACACCCAGGAAGGACCCAAGGCCTAGTAACAGCCAATGAACCTGAAAGCAGACCCTTCCCCAGCCAAGCTTTGATATGAGACCACAGTCCCTACTGGTATTTTGCTTGTGGTTTTGTAAAACACCTTGAATCAGAACTACCCAGCTAAGATGTGCCTGAATTCCTGACCCATAGAGACTATGGGATAATAAATATTGATTGTTTTGAGCTGCAAGGTTTTGGGATAATTTGTTATGCAGCAATGGATAATGAATACACAGATGGACTATGTTCTGTATTGATTTAAAAAAAAAAACAAAAAACCTTATTTAAAAGAAAGTAAAGCACAGTATCTGGGAGTGCATGCTTCTGTTCTTTCCCTATGTCAAAGGCTCTGCTCTGCCTGCCATCATTCACTCAGTTGCCCACCCAAACTCTTTCCCTGGAAAACCTTCTGGAATACTAACTTTGCAATATAAAAATAAGCAGGACATACAGACATACTTACAGAAGACCTTCTCCAAACAGAGATACTCTACATCCTGTTATGGGAGCATGCCAAGCTGAGGTGCACGTGAAATCCAAACATCCTGACACCCAAAAGACTCACAGAGGGAGGCAGGTGGGAGTGGGACTATGTCTTCCTGCAAATGGATGGTCTTTACCATGGGATCTCTTCTTCATCATCTCCTCTCTCAGCTGTTAAGAACAGGGAGAAATGCAGTCTCCTTGGCCAGAATCACCTTTGGCAGAGGAATAGTGGAAAGAGTGTGACTTGGGAACCACATGGACCCAGACCCAGGTCCACTTTTATAAGCTGGGTGGGTTTTAGAATACTGAAACAGTTCAGGACATATCATCTTAAAATATGCACCTTTGCTACATTGGTTATTTTGAGTTGCAGACTCTTGAACTCCCGTTATCTGCCTAAAGATACATCCACCTAAAGGAAATCAATTGTCATAAGTTCCCTCCCCCAGGCTTTTTCATCCACTGGGGAAGACTGACTCATCACAGGATAGAAGACTAGAAATCAATACCACACCCAGACAAACTTTGTCACAAACTGTCATATCTCCCGTCTGTTCTTCTAAAAACCCATTTATCTTTCTACGGGTCATTTATTTGACCCTATGTTGCCTATATTCCACTCCCTTCCTATTAAGAGGACATGAAAGAAGACAGTGAAAGTGTTAGTTGCTCAGTCGTGTTCAACTGTTTGTGACTCCATGGACTGTACTGTCTGTGGGATTCTCCAGGCAAGAATACTACAGTGGGTTGTCATTTCCTTCTCCAGGGGATCTTCTCAACCCAGGGATCGAACCTGGGTTTTGCACATAAGCTTTCAAATATGTCTGTTCTGAGGGGCAAGGTATTTACTTTCTTGTATGTGATTCCCCGTGCACATAATATTAAAAATGAATATTTAATATTCATATTTATGTAATTTGCTCCAGTTAATCTGCCTATTAAGATTTTATTTCATAGACCCAGATTAAGAGGGTAAAGAAAGTCTTTCCTCTTCCAGCATCATGACTCCTTTTTGAGCCTTTGGAACTTAATCAATGAAATTAGGATAACTCCTACCACAAGCAATTACTCTAAGAGATAGAGACATCACCAACATAAATGAATCTCTTCTTTCAAGGACAGAAGCCAGATTAAAAGGATATATATATCAGTTTAGTTCACTTCAGTTCAGTTGCTCGCTCATGTCCAACTCTGTGACCCCATAAATCACAGCACGCCAGGCCTCCCTGTTCATCACCAACTCCCAGAGTTCACTCAGACTCACATCCGTTGAGTCCGTGATGCCATCCAGCCATCTCATTCTCAGTCGTCCCCCTTCTCCTCTTGCCCCCAATCCCTCCCAGCATCAGAGTCTTTTCTAATAAGTAAACTCTTCGCATGAGGTGGCCAAAGTACTGGAGTTTCAGCTTCAGCATCATTTCTTCCAAAGAAATCCCAGGGCTGATCTCCTCTAGAATGGACTGGTTGGATCTCCTTGCAGTCCAAAGGACTCTCAAAAGTCTTCTCCAACACCACAGTTCAAAAGCATCAATTCTTCAGTGCTCAGCCTTCTTCACAGTCCAACTCTCACATCCATACATGACTACTGGAAAAACCATAATATTGACTAGACAGATCTTAGTCGGCAAAGTAATGTCGCTGCTTTTGAATATGCTTCCTAGGTTGGTCATAATTTTTCTTCCAAGAAGTAAGCAAGAGTCTTTTAATTTCATGGCTGCAGTCACCATATACAGTGATTTAGGAGCCCAGAAAAATAAAGTCTGACACTGTACCCACTGTTTCCCCATCTATTTCCCTATCATGGACAGGATGCCATGATCTTCGTTTTCTGAATGTTGAGCCTTAAGCCAACTTTTTCACTCTCTAATTTCACTTTCATCAATAGGCTTTTTAGCCCCT
>SJYC01140820.1:0-38699 GCA_006408675.1 Madoqua kirkii
ATGTCAAGATAGTTCTTAAAATCTCTGCCGCTCATAAGGTTCATTTCGTAAAGGTTTTGCGCAAAAATGTATGCGTCCTCGTAAACAGTTCTGTCCTGAACGACGTTTTTACCCGATTTTTTGATTTCGAGGATTTTTTTAAGCCTGTTGTGAAGGAAATAGACTTGCAGATTAAACGCCCAACGAGGCATATCTTCGTAAAAATCGTTAAGATACGGATTGGCGGAAGCGTCTTCGTAGTTCGGTGTCCAACCGTAATGGTCTGCTAAAAAGGCAGTTAGGGTGGTTTTCCCCGAACCGATATTTCCTGCGATTGCTACGTGCATAATTTTTTCTTTAAAATAATCGTTCAAAAGTAATAATTTATAAATTTGCAAAAAAATTTTAATACGAAAAAATGGACAAAAAAATTATAATATCGCCTTCGATACTCTCCTGCGACCATGCCAACATAGAAAAAGAGGCGAAAAAAATCAATCTCAGTTCTGCGGATTGGGTTCATATCGACGTTATGGACGGACAATTTGTTCCCAACATTACTTTCGGTTTGCCGATAGTAAAAGCCTTTAAAAAACATTCCGAAAAACTTTTAGACGTTCATTTAATGATAGTTAAGCCCGAAAATTATGCTGAAAGTTTCATAAAAGCGGGTGCGGGTATGCTGACGTTTCATTCCGAGGCAACTTTTCATGCTCACAGGCTTATAACGTTAATAAAATCAAGCGGTTGTAAATGCGGCATAGCGTTAAATCCGGCAACGTCTTTGTCGGTTTTGGAGGAGATAATTCAGGACGTGGATATGGTTTTGATAATGACGGTTAATCCGGGTTTCGGCGGACAAAAATTTATCGAAAATTCTTATTCTAAGATTTCGCGTTGCAAAGAAATGATTTTGAGGCGCAATTCCAAAGCCTTAATCGAAGTTGACGGCGGTGTGGACGATAAAAACGCCGAAAAACTCGTTAATGCAGGCGTAGACGTTTTAGTTTCGGGAAGTTATCTGTTTGAGGCAGAAGATTTTAACGGAAATGTGGAAAAGTTTAAATTAATGGCTTAACTCATTGCGTTAGAACCTCGTTTAACATTTTTGCCATAACAACGGCTGCACTGCTTATAACATTAATGGCGTTGATTATCTAACAAAAATTTTCTAACTTTGCACAAAAATAGAAACTATATGAACACACCACTTGTTTCGGTAATAATTCCCAACTACAATCATGCGCCGTATTTGAGGCAGCGCATCAACAGTGTTTTGCATCAGACTTACCAAAATTTCGAGGTAATAATCCTTGACGACTGCTCAACCGACAACAGCCTTGAAGTCATAAATAGTTACAAAGACAACAAACATATTACGCATATTGTAGCAAACGAAAAAAATTCTGGCAATACGTTCATACAATGGGAAAAAGGATTTTTACTTGCGAAAGGCGATTTGATTTGGATTGCCGAAAGCGACGATTACGCCGAACCTTATCTTTTGGAAAAAGCGATAAACGGATTCAACCGGAACGATATTGTTTTGTGTTTCTTTCATTCGGAATTTGTGGACAAGTCAGGCAATGTTTTAGATTGGACATGGGAAAAAAACAAAGTGAAAACAACGTCTGTTTATGATGGAAAAAAATTTGCAAAAGAAAAAATGATAACCCACAACTCCCTGTATAATGCAAGTATGATTTTTTTCGTAAAAGCGCTCAAATTAATGTTGATACGAAATACAAAACATTTCCTCACTGCGGCGATTGGCTATTTTGGGTAGAAATAATTATGCAAGGAAATTTGTTAGAAATTCCGGAAAAACTGAATTATTTTCGTCAACATCCTGACAAGGTTTCAAACAAATCACATTCAAACGGAATTAAAATAACAGAAGATACAGCCATAATCAAACTACTTATTTCTTATGTCGGACTTACAAATTATCAAATAAAATGTTTAAGGGGCAGATTTTCAAGCAGACTAAAAAAAGAGTCGGTGCAATTACAAAAAAAATTATTGAACGATTGCCCCGAATTGTTTTCAGAAAATTTATTTGATAAAATAACGTATAGAATTGATAAACTATTTAATTTTTCAAATTTGTGTTTTAGAAAAAACAGACCATAAAATGAGAATTACATTTCTGCTATCACGCTTTCTCAACGGCGGAATCGACACCGTTTTAATACGTTATCTGCAAAATATTGATTGCGTTAATAATAATATTACACTTATCATTGGAACTCAATATAAAGGTATGCAGCCATTCGAGACATTGATTCCCAAAAATGTAAAAGTAAACTATCTGTTAAGGGACAGCATATTGACATCGTTGCCCAAGCAGAAATTACAAAAAAAACTAAATTTTTTGCAAAAAGCGGCAGATGCAATTTTTGTTTCACCGTTGAGACGTTTTTTGAAAAATATCAGACTGAACAAAGCATTGAAAAATCAGGATGTAATAGTAGATTTTGATTGTACATATTACTCATTTCTAAAAAACATAAAATGTAAAAAAATTGCATTTTTTCATTTCAGCATAACTCACTATCACAAGGGTAACTTGCGCAAAATAAATCGGTTATGTCGCAAAATGGAAATTTACGACACGATTGTTACTATATGCAACAATATGGCGAAAGAATTTTACCAAATTGCACCCAATTTAAAGAATAAAATCAAAGTGATATATAATCCGGTTTCAGAAAGACAACTAATTGAAAAAAGTCAGGAATATCAGATTCAATGCAAAGATTTCATCGTGTCCGTTGCAAGGTTGGAAGAACACCAAAAGGATTTTACGACACTTATCAAAGCATATTATAAAGCATATCAAAATCACAAATTGCCCGATTTATATATTATAGGCGAAGGCAAAGATATGGAAAACTTAAAAAAAATTGTCTCAGAATATGCTATTGAAGACCATGTTTTCTTTTTGGGATTTATTCCAAATCCGATGCCTTGGATTGCAAATGCAAAAGTTTTTGTTTTAAGCAGTAAATTTGAAGGATTACCCACGGTTTTAATAGAAGCACTCACTTTAAACCGCATTATCGTAGCAACGGATTGTCCTACCGGTCCGTCAGAAATTTTGGACGGCGGCAAATGCGGAATTTTAGTACCGCTGCAAAATGAAGAATTATTAGCAGAAGCACTTGAAAAGGCAACATATAATGATTATCTGAGGTCTGAGTTTCTTTTCAATATCGGCAAACAGAAAAAAGCATTTTCGCGGATTATTGCGTTGCAAAATTTATGGATATATGCGCAAAGAAATGATTTACAAGTACTTATGATTTCTTTTCCGTATTACGGTTCTCCCATATCTTTGCAAATGTATAAAACTTGTAATTGGCTTCGTTAACCGCCAAAACAAGACCTGAAATGCCATGAAAAATTCCGCCTTTTAAAATATAACTTTGAAAAAAACGGAATGTGCATTTGATAAAAAATTTAAAAATATTTACATTTTCATTCTGACGTCTGACAATTTCGTTTGACGTATATGTATTCATTTTTGATAATTTTGTGTAAAGAGTCATCGACTTGTGAATCATAGCCAAATCCGTTTCGGATTGCGGAATTTTGTCAATTTGTCCGTCAATTTTCGGTCTTGAATGAACATACGGCGGCCATATTGCTTTGTCTTTTCTGAAAAATCTCAGTTGATAATCAGGATACGAATTTTTTACGAAAAGATTCATAACATAATTTTTGCGCGGAATCAAAAGACCGTTACAGCAATTTGGTTTCTTTATGTAATCATACAAAAATTGTCTTAGTTTTTCGGGTATTATTTCATCGGCATCCACAACTAAAACCCACTGATATTTAGCCGAATGTATTGCAAAATCACGCGCCGGTTCAGCAATGTTGATGTTGCCTTTCGGGAAATTAACAACTCTGCAACCGAATTTTCCAGCGATTTCAACCGTTTTGTCTGTGCTTTCCATATCGCAAACAAGAATTTCGTCAAAACCCTTTAAGTATTCCAATATTTCCGGCAACGAACTTTCTTCGTTATAAGTGTTGATTACAACAGATATTTTGTTTTCCATAATTTTACTTGATTTATAATTTAATACAAAAATCCGAACAGCCACAACGGAATTCTGTTTCCGAAACCGTTTTCTATTCCGTCCGCAACGAGGTAACTATCGGGTATGTTTTTTATTTGGTCGAAAGTTTTGTTTTGACCGCCGACTTCAAACAGATATTTTCCGTTAACCAAAAAATCACCTTGTTTAGGGTAACAACATCAAACAACAACTGTAACTGATTAAAAAAGAATGTTTCACGTAAATTACCGACATCAATTTTTCCCGAAAGCGCATACATCAAATTGGTGTTATACAAATATGCTTTGCTCGGAGCGGCAAGATGTTTGTAATTTTTGGTGTTCTTAGTTAAGAGCGAAACGATGTTGCCTTTGTCAAGCGTATATAACATTTTCAGACAACTGTCGCGGGTTGAACCGAGTGCTTCCGCAAGTTTTGAAATGTTCACTTCAAACGGCACATTGCCGACAATCAACATTAAAAGTTTTTTGGTTTTATCAACCGTTGCATACGAAATGTCCGTCGAAGCGGGCATATCGCTCTCGATAACTAACTGAATTACAGAGTTTAATCTTGTGTAATAACCACTTTTTATTTCCTTAAAAAATGGGTAACAGCCGCATTGAAGATAATCACCGAAGTATTTAAGAATCTTGATTTTCGGCGTTATTTCCATTGAAATATCAATATGATTTTTCAGAATATCGTTAAACGTTATAGCGTTGAATTTCAAAACGTTAGAAAATTCTAAAAATTCTCTGAACGACATATTTCCGAGGGTGTAAAGCATCTGTCGCCGCGACAAATCCGCCGTTGAATTGTCGATTTCCAATATTGATGAGCCTGTGTAAACAATTTTTAGGTCGGGGTAACTGTCGTAAAAGTTTTTCAGATACAAACTCCAATTTTTAAACTTATGAACCTCGTCAAAAAATAAGTTAGTAACTCCTTGATTATAAAGATATTCCACAAGTTCTGACAGACTATTCGTTTTAAACCACAGATTATCGAGCGACACCCAAAGGGCCTTGCTTTTGTCTTGAAAATTTTCCTTTATATATTGCAGAATCAGCGTTGTTTTGCCTACGCCGCGTGCGCCGCGTATACCGATAAGTCGGTCGCCCCATTCGATTTCGTTGTAAAGATAACGCTTAAAATCTGTCTTTACTTCGGCAAGACGGCGGCGGTAAGTGTTTATAATCGGCATTAAATCAGACTGTTCCATAATATTCTGCGTTTGTTATTACACCGCAAAGATAATAATAAATTGACTTTTGCAAAAGTTATTTATTATAAAAATTTGCACTTTTCAAAAGTCAATTTATAGTAGAATTTGCACTTTTGAAAAGTCATTTTTTTATCCTTCCGAAAGTCTTAATGCTTGTGTATTTACGCCAAAGATTAAGTTTGCGTTTTTCGGGAACACCGTGGCGTTTGATGTAATCTTTTGCGCCTTCTAACATTCTTTGAGCCACTTTTCCGTCGGTGTATGGATCATAATTTTTTATAATCCATTGACGTAGTTCGGATAATTTTTTATCAGTTTTTATATCTTCGTAAGCCTTTGAAAGGTCCATCGGATTAGTGATATTTTTCCAATAAATGTCCTTCGCAACGGCATTGAGAGTTATTACAGGCTTGTCTAACAGCAAAAATTCGTAAATTGTAGAACTTGTGTCGCTAATCATTGCATCTGCCATTAACATATATTTTGTAACGGTGTAATCTTCAATCCAAAGCATATTTTTTTGTTGCGATGCCAACTGACGGTATTCGTCCATCCACTCTTTTTTCGTGAGCGGATGAAATTTCATAATCAGCAGAACGTCCTGATTATGAACGAAATCCACAAGTCCGTCCTTGAATTTGGGCAATGAAGTCAAACTCGGCGAAAACGTCGGTGCGTAAAGTACGAGTTCCTTTTTGCCGTATTTTTCAAGAAGTTCGCATTTTTGTTGTTCAAAATCGTTCTTGTGGTGAAAAATCCAATCCTGACGCGGCCAACCGGTTTCTAAGACTTCAAAATCTTTATATTTTTTTGACAATTTTTCAAATCCGGCAGTAAAAAACGGACCTTGCGTAAAATAAGTGTCAAAATAACGTCTAATAACCCAATGGTCCTTTTTTTCGGCGGCGTAACCGTGGAAAATTTGAATTTTTACGCCTGACAGATAATACGGTACAATGTTTCCTGGTACGAAAATCGCCTCAGGCTTAAAATCGTAAATATCCTGAATCGAATTGGTATATTTTACCTTATCTTTGAGCGGAAAATCTTCGATTTTCTTTTTATGAACATACCAAAGTATCTGATTTTCAGAATTTTTCTGTGCCTCCTCCTGAATGGGATTCAATATGTCGATTGCGTATTTATTTTCACAAAAAAGAACAATTTTCATTTTAAAACAACTTAAAAATTTATATTTTCATATTTTTTACTCTTTCGTAATCCTCAACGGTGTCGATTTCCATCGAGAAAAAATCCGTGGTGTCGAGGTACTTGAAAATCTTGCCTTTCGGAATGAGCCGTTCAAAGGCTTTTTCGTAAAAGACATTGCTAAGTTGTTCGTTGTCAATCATTTGGTGCAGTTCGTCGAAAAGCACAGACGAATATTCGGCTGAGATTTTTTCCAATCCGACAGATTCGCCGATTGCTTTTTCTATGCTGCATATTTTACTGATTTCCAGAACGTTACGGTCGTTATCGGAAATTATTTTTATTTCCTCCTCGCCGAGTTCGTGGCGGTTCATAGCAAGAACATCGGGATTTTTATCGCTTAACAACGCCCTTATAATGTCCTTTGAAAACAGAATGTCGCTGTCGGACAACAAAAAATCCTCGCCCTTGACGAATTTTTCCGTCAGAAAGAGCGAATAAATGTTGTTGGTTGTTGCAAAGTCTTTATTTTCAACAAATTGCACGTTGATTTGCGGATAATTTTTACTTACAAAATCCTTAATCAAATTTTGCAAATAACCCGTTACAATTACAAAATCCTTAAATCCGTTATCCAAAAAGTTGTCTAATGTTCTCTCTAACAACGTTTTAGAATTAACGGTTAAAAGACATTTCGGCGTTTTTTCGGTCAGTGGCCGCAACGCGAGGCTGTTCCGGCGGCAAGAATTACGGCTTTCATTTTTTGTAGTTTTTATAATAATCGTCCAAAAATTCAATGGGAGTCATTACGGCGATATTTAAACCGTCGAAATCTTTTTTGTTACGCGTTATAATTACGTCAGCCTCAACGCTTTGCGCTGACAGGAACTGAACCGAATCTTCAAAATCTTTACGACGTAGTTTAAGGCTTTCTTTTATAACGGTTTCGTTAATGGGTGCGATTATACAGAACTTTGATAAATTTTCAAACTGATTATACAATTCTTCCCTGCTCAACCGTTTTCGTAACACGTAAAAAGTGTTTATGATGGTTGTGCCTGATACTGCAATTTCTATCTCCCTCTTGTCTGCAAGAGACATTATTTGATTTGCAGGCAAATAAAAGTCAGCCCGTTGGTCATAAAAATCAATTATGACGTTGGTATCCAAAAAGGCAATCATTTGTATTTTTCTTCTAACGCTTTATACAATTCTTCTTTGTAATTATCTGATATTGGAAACCTTTTTGAAGGCTGCATTGCCAACACTTCGGGCGAAATCGGCAAATCCCACCAAACAGGTTTCGGATTCGGGACATATTCTTCGTCATTTTTTTCTGAAATTTTGGGTTGCTCTTCCGCCAAAATGTCAGTTAAAAATTTCATTGCCCAAACAATATCTGTTTTACTTAACGAAGATAATATTTTCTGTAAATTAGGGCGTGTTAAAGTTTCTGAAACCATTTTATTTTCCTGCCACTTTTTTAATTGTTTCAATAACCACTTTGTTTTGTTCGGGACGACCGAGCGTAATGCGCAAATGCGTGTTGATGTCGGGTTCGTTCATAAACTTTATCTTGTAATCCTCTGATAATAAGGCGTTTTGCAATTGCTCTTTAAGTTCAATCGGATATTTTATCAAGATAAAATTTGCTAACGATTTGTAAACTTTAAAGCCCGAAAGTTTTCCGATTTCGTCCTCGTACATTTTTCGCGACAAGTTCATTTGGTCGGCGACATTGCGGTAATAATCAGTGGCTTTGAGGGCGGCGATGGCAAGTTCTTCCGAAATGCGGTTGTAACCCAAATATTTGTTGCCGAAACGGTTGAATTTTCCCAAGCCTTTTCCCGTAAAACCGAATCCCATTCTAAGACCGGGTAATCCGTAAAACTTACTCAACGTTCTAACAATCAAAAGGTTAGGAAATTCGTCAATCAACCATTTTATGTAACTATTGTCTTGATTTACAAACGATGCGTAAGCCTCGTCAATAATTATAAAGGTGGATTTCGGAGCGTTCTGCAAGAGATTTTCGATTTCCTGCGGTGTTAAGGCGTTGCCGGTCGGGTTGTTGGGCGAGGCGAGGAGAAGGATTTTCGGGTTCAATTCGTGGAGCATTTTTTTGAGCGTTTCCATATCGTAACGGTAGGTGTCGCCGTCCTCGTAAAGCGGATACTGAACCGTCTGACCGTCCACTTCGTCGGCAATCGATTTGTAGTACCACCACGAAAATTTCGGCACCAACATCAGACGGTTATGGTCGGGAAGGGTGAGGAAATAGTGTACAGCCTCTTTCAAGAGGTCTTCGCCACCGTAACCAAGCATAATCTGCTTTTCGTCGATTTGGTATTCTTCGGACAAAAAGACCGAAAAAATGCTCTTTTTACCCTCGTCGTAAATGCGAGTGTAAAATCCAAGTTTCTGTGTATCAAAGTTTTTCAATGCCTCCAACACCTCAGGTGCGGGAGGAAAATTAAATTCGTTTCTGTCTAAAAAGTTCATTGCTTAAAGTTTAATTAAAATGTCGCAAATTTACTAAAAAAACGTAAGTTTCCTACTTTTTGCATTAAAAAAAGCAGCGTGTACCACATTGTTGAAACGCAAAAATCGATGTGCTTAACAACGGCATCGCAATCAAATTCCTTGAAAAATTTTGTCGCAATTCTATTTTTTGAGTTCTTCTTCGGGCATAACAAAAAAATGTTTTCGGGCGTAAAGTTAGGAAAAAAACTTTTTCCCCGAAAACATTTTTTTACAATGTGGTTTCAACTATTTTATTCTTCCAAATAATTTTTGTAACTCATTTTAACACCCTCTTGAAGTTCAATTTTATACTTAAAACCGAGTTTTTCGAGTTTTGACACG
This sequence comes from Madoqua kirkii, assembly GCA_006408675.1. Lineage (NCBI taxonomy): Eukaryota > Metazoa > Chordata > Mammalia > Artiodactyla > Bovidae > Madoqua > Madoqua kirkii. Next base: position 9,289 of record SJYC01140820.1, read on the forward strand.
TCAAGAAGTTTTTGAGGTGTGCCGTTGGGTTTTGACGTGTTCCAAACAATTTTTCCGCTGAAACCGACCGTCATCCTTACCATTTCGGCTAACTCACTGATTAAAAGGTCTTTTCCCGTGCCGATATTAATATGCGTATTTTTAACTTCAGTTTTGGTGTACGGAAAAGAAAAATCTTTTATCGAAAATTGTTTTTCCAAAATGTCAGAAAAATCAACGTTTTCCATCAAAAAAACACACGCATCGCCCAAATCGTCGGAATGTAAAAATTCTCTCCTCGGACTGCCGTCGCCCCAAAGTTCAACCGTTGTATTTTCGCCCTCACCGCAAATTCCGTATTTTTTCAGAATAGCCAACTGCTCCGACAAAGAATTTACGCCCGAAATTTTCTCTATCGGACGGCGGTTCAAATCTTTCTTAATTGCTTCAAAGTCCTTGTTTTCCAAGCATTTAGCCAAGTGAAATTTACGAATCATTGCCGGAAGAACGTGGGATGTTTCCAAATTGTAATTGTCGTTAGGACCGTAAAGATTGGTCGGCATTACGGAAATAAAATTTGTTCCGTACTGCAAATTATAACTCTCGCAAAGTTTTATTCCGGCGATTTTCGAGATGGCATAAGGCTCGTTAGTGTATTCCAAATCCGAAGTCAAAAGAACGTCTTCGGTCATAGGCTGAGGCGGATTTTTCGGATAAATACAACTCGAGCCTAAAAACAAAAGTTTTTTAGCGCCGTATTTATAAGCCGAATTTATGATGTTAGCCTCAATCATTAAATTCTGATAAATAAAATCGGCTCTGTAAGTAAGATTTGCGATAATGCCACCTACGTGTGCCGCCGACTGAAAAACATATTCGGGACGTTCCTTCTCAAAAAAGTCCTCAACTGTTTTAGTATCAATTAAATCGTATTGAGCGTGAGGCGTAAAGACGAGGTTTTCGTAACCCCGTCTTTTCAAAGCCCTGCAAATAGCACTGCCCACTAATCCGCGGTTGCCCGCAACGTAAATTTTACTGTCTTTGTTCATTTTTCATTATTAAAAACGGTCAAACTCTGCATCCAAACCGTCGTTGTTTTCCTTTAACTGAATTGTTGCACCTTTTTTATTGATGTCGGTAAGTTTTGCCGCCGGATTTTCCGGTTTAAGAGGTGCGGCTTTTTTCGCTCCGAGATTTTTAGGCTGTGCCTTTGGTCTTTCGGGTGTGCGTGAGGTGTTTTGATGACTGATTGAATATCTCGTTCCGCCGTTTGCAGACAACTGAACGGGAGCATTATCCGTCTTAAAAAATTTAACCGATTGTTTAAGTTCTTCACTCTTGTCGGCAAGTTGCTGACTCGTTGCGGCGAGTTCCTCGGCAGAGGCAGCGTAACGTTGGGTAATTTCGTTCAACTGCTGAACAGCTCCGTTAATCTGCGTAATTCCGCTGCTTTGTTCGTTACTTGCAGCCGCAATTTCTCTGACGAGGTCGGCAGTTTTCTCAATATCGGGAATAATGTTTTTCAACAAAGAATCAGCATTTTCGCTTATTGTAACGCCTTCTTTTGAAACTTTGTCTATTTCGCTTGCCGCAACGGACGAACGTTCGGCAAGTTTTCTTACCTCAGCCGCAACAACGGCAAAACCTTTACCTTGTTCTCCGGCTCTTGCCGCTTCAACGGCTGCGTTAAGCGCAAGAATGTTGGTTTGGAAAGCAATTTCGTCAATAATCGAAATTTTGCTTGCAATATCTTTCATTGCCGCCATACTCTTCTGACTTGCCTCGCTGCTTTGTTTAATGCTGTGAAGTGCTTTTTGAGCAATTTGTTCGGTTGTTCTTGCGTTTTCGGAATTTTGATTGATTCCTGCGCTCATTTGTTCAACCGAAGAAGAAACTTCCTCTGCCGAAGAAGCCTGATGACCCGCTCCGTCCGACATTTGTTGCGACGTTTTGGCAATTTCAGAACTGCTCTGACTAATATCTTCGGCGTTAAGAACGATTTTCTTAATTGATTTGCTCATTTGATTTGCCAATTTATTAACGCTCTGTGCCATTTCGCCGAACTCGTCGGTAGTGTTGATGTCAATGACGGTAGTTAAATCGCCGTTTGCAATTTTATTAACTCCGTCTACGGTTTGTTGTGCCTTTCCGCCCAAACGTTTGGAAATCAAAATTGTATAAAAAACACAAAGCAAAACGATTATATACTCGTTATAATAAAAGTTTTGGAAGTGCTTGAAAGCGAAGTAGCAACAACGCCGAAGGTTTGGTTGGTTTCGTTAGATTGTTCTTTGCTCATTTCTCTGGACAAATCCATTATTCTGAAACCCTTTTCAACCGTTGAATTAACCAAAACGCTGTTTTTCTGCAAAATTCCGTAATATTCGGTTGAACCTTTAACAAATTCGTCCACTTTGTTTTTACATTCGGCGAGTTTTGCGCCGAAACCGTATGTCGGGGCAAATTTGGTAATGTCGGCAATATTTTTGTAAACGTTAGCCAAAGTCTGTTGAACGGCTGCTTTATCGTTCATTTTGCCTTTTGCGTTTTCTACAATGCGGATAGTTTCGCTGCAAAGAATTATGCGTTCGCCCGAGGTTTTAACATCTTTGGAATTGGATTTTGAAATTGCCTCGCGCAAATCTTCCATTACGGAGTAAACATATTGCTTACATTTTTCCAAGTTTTGATAAATTTCCATCATTCTTGTCGCCTGAGAATTCATTTCGCCCGATTCGGCGGCATAAGAAGTAAGCAACGAAGTAATTTCTTCAAGCGATTCTTTATCACGACCTTGCAAAGGTTGTTTACCGAGTTCTGCCAAAACGCCGTTTAATTTTCCGAGATATTCCATTGCCTTTTGTTTTTCTTCGGGACTTTTCATAAGCCTTGCCCCGCGCACGTGAAACATCGCCATTGAGGCGTAATAATTAACGTTGTCCCACATATTGCTTTGCGGCAAAATTTCGGTTGCCGTGTAGTGAATCTCTTTTCCCGTTTTGCTGAACGAGTTGACAACCACTACCGAAGCAATTATAACAACAAGACTTATGGCGGCGAAAATCCATGCTAACTTTCCCGCCAATTTCATATTACCATAATCAAAAATGTTCATAAGTTTTAGATTTTATTTATTGTATCTTTTATTTTCTTTTAAAATAACCTTTTTCAAAATCCGTGCAATTTATAAACAATTTTTCATTTTTTTGATATTTTTGAAAATATTTTTTTATTATTTTTGCAAAAATTTTTTTATGAAAATATTTTGCACACTCGGCAACTATCCCGGAACGGAAACCGAAAAAGAAGAAAATCCGATTTTTTTCTTAAAACCCGAGACTTCGCTTTTGAGATACGGTTATGATTTTTATCTTCCCGATTTTTCGTCGCAAATAGAGTACGAAATGGGAATTGTGTTGAAAATCAATAAGATGGGAAAATGTATCGGAGAAAAATTTTCCTCCCGTTATTATAACGAAATATCTCTCGGGGTAAACATTATGGCAAAAGACGTTCAAAACGAATTAAAATCAAAAGGTTTTCCGACATTTATTTCTCAGGGTTTTGACTCGTCTTTTCCTATGGGAGATTTTGTTGAAAAAACTGATTTTGAAACCGTAAACGACATTAATTTTTCTCTTAAAATCAACGGTAAAACCGTTCAAAAAGGCAACACAAAAGATATGATTTTTCGCTTTGACAAACTAATATCGTATATTTCTGAATTCATAACTTTCAAAACAGGGGATTTAATTTTTACCGGTTCTTTCTGCAAAGTCTCCGAATTAAATCTCGGCGACAAAGTTGAAGGGTTTATTGAAGACAAAAAAGTATTGGAATTTTCCGTAAAATAATCTTATGGCAACACAAAAAACGGTTTACATCTGTCAAGAATGCGGTGCAACATCGCCTAAATGGGTGGGCAAATGTCCTTATTGTAATTCTTGGAACTCTTATTCGGAAGAAATAATAGGAACGAAACAAATTTCGTCCTCAGGTGCGGTTACTAAAAGCGTTATTTCAAATAAAGCACGTAAACTATCTGAAATTCAGTCGAATGACGTTGAACGGATAAATACTTTAAACGGAGAGTTCAACAGAGTTTTGGGCGGGGGAATCGTTCCCGGTTCGGTGGTTTTAATAGGCGGAGAACCCGGAATAGGAAAATCTACGTTGCTGCTCCAAATTGCTTTGAAAATACCTCAAAAAACTCTTTACGTATCGGGCGAAGAAAGTGCCTCACAAATAAAACTACGTGCAGAAAGACTTAAAATAACAAACTATAATTGTTTGATTCTTTGTGAAGTAACTATCGAAAACATTATTGACCATATTAAAGAAAACAATCCGAATCTGGTAATAATAGATTCCATTCAAACACTTAGAACCGAGAAAGTAGAATCTTCGCCCGGAACGGTTACACAAATTCGCGAGTGTGCCGATTTGTTAATTCGATATGCGAAAGAATTTAACGTTCCGATAATTCTCATCGGACATATCAATAAAGACGGAAACATAGCCGGACCGAAAATTCTTGAACATATGGTTGATACCGTTTTGCAGTTTGAAGGCGATTTAAGTCATGTTTACAGAATTTTAAGAGGAATAAAAAATCGTTTCGGTACAACCTCCGAAGTCGGCATTTTTGAAATGTTGCAAAACGGACTGCGTGAAGTAAGCAATCCTGGCGAACTTCTTTTGTTAAGACACGATAAAGACACCACGGGCGTAACTATTGCCGCAGCAGTTGAAGGTTTAAGACCGTTTCTTATTGAGACACAAGCACTTGTTGCAACTGCAGCGTACGGTGTTCCGCAACACAGCACTACGGGATTTGACGGCAAAAGACTCAATATGTTGCTTGCCGTTTTAGAAAGGCGTGCGGGTTTCCGTCTTAACACCAAAGACGTTTTTCTCAACATCGCCGGCGGAATCCGAATAAACGACCCCGCAATGGATTTGGCTGTTTTAACTGCCGTTTTGTCGAGCGATTTGGATATTGCCGTTGATACAACCGATTGTTTTGCAGGCGAAGTCGGTCTGACGGGAGAAATCCGTCCCGTCAGCCGCGTAGAACAACGTATAACCGAGGCTGAAAAACTTGGTTTTAAACGGATTTTCATTTCGCGTTCGCATCAAAAAAACGTTGAAATTCTTAAAACTAAAATCGAAATAATTCTTTGTAACAAAATAGAAGACGTTTTTAGAATTTTATTTGCAAGAAAAAGATAAAAAAATTGGATGAAATGAATTTTTTTATTAATTTTGCTTGTTAAATTTTCCTGACTTGAATGGTCATTAGTTTGTACACACAGCGGATTAAAGTTTTTGTTGCGCATACCTCGTTCGATATGCAGGCTGCAAGGGAAAAACTATGTACCGTTTTGTTGAAAGCGGGTATGGAAGTAGTTGAAAGTGATGATACTGCTAAAACGAAAGACCTTATGACCGTGGCAGGCTGTTCTGTTCATATATTAGGAACGGTAAATATTTGTTCGCCTGAGGGCGTCGGTTACGACTCCGAGGCCGGAAAAGAATACCGTCTTGCCAAAGAACTCAGAGAGAAGAGATTGTTGAAAATGTTTATTTGGAATCCTTCGGGCAGAATCAACCAAAGCAATCAATATATCAACAATATCCGTCGCGAAATAGTAGAAAATACGGTTTATTCTTCCAAAACTTCCACAATAGTTTTCGTTGAAGAACTCCGCAATATTATGAATCGTAAATCCGAATCCGAACAAGAAATTATCAGCAGAGATATTTTCTTCATTTACAACGATTTAGACAAAGATACCGCAACCTATATTTTAAATATGTTGGAAGATGTGCAGTCCGTTGTAAAACTCGGAATTTCTATGAACTCCGACACTGATTATACCGAATACATCAAAAATCAGTTGAAAGGTTGTAAAATAGGAGTTGTCTATTACGACTATGCGGGTGATTGGGCAATATCGTTTGCCCGTCAGATTTGGAAAGACAACGGCGGACAATCGGCAAAAGTTCCGATTTTTATTTCTGCCAACGCCGACCACGCAAAACAAGAGGATTTAAAAATTTTTGACGGAATCATCGAAACTGCCGTTCACGAAATCAGTTTGATTCCTCTTGATATAAAAGTTTTTTTCGATAAAACGGTCCAACAACAATGAAGTATTTTTTTATCGGCATAGCCGGTGCCGGGATGAGTGCCGTTGCACAATATTTAAGCGGTAAAGGCAATTTTGTATCGGGTTCGGATAGGATTTTTTCCCGTCTCGAAGGAAAACAAATTAAAGAAAAACTCGAAAAAGCAAATATAAAATGTTTTTGTCAGGGCGGACAAAACAATCTTGACAAAACCGTAGATTTTGTAGTTGTTTCAACGGCAATAGAGCAAACGGTTGAAGAATATCAAACGGCTAAAAAACTGTCAATAAAAATCCTTCACCGTTCTGACTTGTTAGCGCAAATTTGTAACGAAAATTTTACGGTTGCCGTTTCCGGAACTTCGGGAAAATCCACCGTAACGGCTATGATTTTCCACATTTTGCATCAAAACGGTTTAAATCCGTCGTTATAACGGGGGCGGGACTTGTATCGTTGCAACAACAAGGATTGATAGGAAATTCTTTTGTCGGCAATTCTGACATTTTAGTAATAGAAACTGACGAATCGGACGGAACAATCGTTAAATACAAGCCCAAAATAGGTCTTATTCTCAACATCGACAAAGACCATAAAGAAATCAACGAACTAATTCCGCTGTTTAAAACTTTTAAAAACAATACTTTACAAACTTCTATCGTAAACATTGACAATAAACTCTCCGAATCACTCAGTAAGGATTCAATCACGTTTTCTTGTCTTGAAAAAACTGCCGACAACTTCGGTTATGATTTTTCGCAGGATATATCGGGAATAAGTTTTTATAGCAACAAACAAAAATTCTCTCTTCCCGTTATCGGACATCATAATATGGAAAACGCTTTGGCGGCAATTTCCGTTGCAAGACTTTTGAATATAAAGGACGATAAAATTTCTGCCGCTTTGTCCTCATACAAAGGCATTTATAGGAGGGGCAACATAATTTTCAACAACTCAGAAATCATTGTCATTGACGATTTTGCTCACAATCCGGCAAAAATTTCAGCCGTTATTTCAACGGCGCAACAACTTTCAAAAAGAGTTTTGGCATGGTTTCAGCCGCACGGTTTTTATCCGTCGAAACTTATGAAAGAAGAACTTATCGAAAAACTTTCTTCTCTTTTGCGCGAAGAAGATATAATTGTTTTTTCCGAGATATACTACGCAGGCGGTTCGGCAGATAAGTCAATAAGTGCGGAAGAATTTTCAACCGCTCTGACGGCAAACGGTAAAAAATCTTTTTACTTAAAAGACCGCAATTTGTTGCACGGATTTATAAAAAACAATGCCCGTGAAGGCGATATTATTCTTTTGATGGGAGCAAGAGATACGTCTTTGCAGTTGTTTGCGCAAGAAATTGTTACGACCGTAAAATCTCTCTTTTAACAAAAGTGTAAACGTTTTCTTTCTTATCAACGGAAACGATAACAAAGCCCTTGTCTTTCAATAAATTAAAGAGAGATAATATTTTTTGTCTTCCGTCTTTAAAAAAGCGTTCGTGCGTTTCTATGCAAAGTTGGGAAAAAGAAATACCGCTTGTTAATATATTGGGAACAACTTTAAATTCGCTGCCTTCAATATCCATTTTTAAGACATCAATTTTATTGATTTTTAGTTCGTTGCAAATAGAAGACAGGGTTTTCATTTCCACTTCTATGCTTTCTGTTTTAACGCCTTTATGAGCCTCGATGCTCCCTGATACGAAAGACTCGTTAATCGGCAGATGGAAATTTTCTTTGCAATCCTTGTCGGAAAGTCCGAAAGGGGAAAAAAAGAATTTTTTATTTTTATTAATTTCGTTTGTTTCAACGTATTTTATCGACTTCGGAGTAGGGTCGAAAGCGTAAATTTTTGAATCGAAATTTTTTAATATATCTTCCGAAAAAGACAAATCATTCCCTATTCCGAACGAAAAAACTGTTTTTATATCTTTTTTAACAACCTCAAACCCTCCGTAAGAGTTTCCGCAACGAATAGTTTCCGCTTTGATAGAATTGTTTTTTATAAAATTTATTTTTTCGGGATAAAATAAATCCTTAATATTTTCTATGATTTGTCCGAACATTTTTTTATTGTATAATTAATAAATTCAATAATTACAATTTCGGATAGCCTATTTTACATTCCACTATAAAACAGCCGGGGAATTTTTCCTCAACTTGTTTTTTCAATTTCATCGCCTCCAAGCGTGAACGGCAGTTTCCCGCATGAACCTTAAAATAAGGCGCTTCGTAAACAATGTTAGCATCTTCGCCTTGAAAATCTTTTTTAAAATCTTTTACAACTTTTTCTGCTTTTTCTTGTGCGTCAGTACCCGAACCGAAAAAAATCTGGACACTAAAACCGTAATTTTGACGCTTTTTGTTGCCTGCGATGATGTTTTTTTCAATCGTTTTGAGGTCGGAATTACAATAAATTCTAACTTTTGCTCCTCCGTCAGAGGCGGGGAAAATTTCCAAATCTTCAATATCGTAAACGGCTTGTTGAGCCGAAAGCCGACCGAAAAAAAACGTCAGAAATAAAAATGCCGATAGAATTTTCATATTTCAATAATTTGATTAAATTTGCAAGTGCAAAATTACATAATTTTTTTGTAACCTTAACAAAAATGAATCAGGAATTACAAGACGAAAATACTTCAATTCCTTCGGGAAAAAGCGGTTTAATACAAAAAATCAAAAAAAATACCGTAAAATACAATCCTCAAACTCTCTTAGGAATAGGAGATGATTGTTCGTTGTCGGACTTCAACAACGGAAAAAAAATTGTTCAAACTACTAAAATTTTTGCTTCGGGAATCCATTTTGACCTTACTTACACACCCGTAAAACATCTCGGATACAAAGTTGTAACTGCGGCTGTTTCAAGCATTTACGCTATGAATGCCAAACCGTTGCAAATTTCTTTGGGATTAGCCGTGAGCAATTCTATGATGCAAAGTCATATTTTGGATTTTTTCAACGGCGTGCACATTGCCTGCCGTGACTACAAAATAGATTTAATCGGAGGCGATTTAACAAGTTCTCAACGAGGAATTTTTATTTCCGTAACGGCAACCGGAGAAGTCGAGAACGATTTAGCAGTTTATCGGTCAGGCGCAAAACCGACTGATTTATTGTGCGTTACGGGAGATTTAGGCGCAGCATATATGGGTTTGCAACTTTTGGAAAGAGAAAAAACTATTTTTAATTCCAATCCTGAGGTTCAACCCGTTTTAGATGGTTACGATTATATTTTGAAACGACAATTAAAGCCTGAATGTCCCTCAGAATTAATCAATTACTTAAAAACAAAAGAAATTAAACCCACTTCTATGATTTCTTTGTCGTCGTCTCTTGCTAACGAAATCGTAAATCTTTGCAACGCTTCAAATATGGGCTGCGAAATATTTCAGGAAAGAATTCCGATTGCAACTCAAACCGAAAAAATGTCAAAGGAATTTAATATTGACCCACTTGTTGCGGCACTAAATGGGGGCGAAGATTATGAACTTTTGTTCACGATAGAGTTAAAAAATTATGAGAAAATTAAGAATAACGATTATTTTTCTATCATCGGTTCTATCAACGAAGTAGAAAAGGGAAGAAATATTGTCTTAAAAGACGGTTCTATCGTAAGTTTAGAAAACAATCAAAATTAAAAAAATGGACAGAAATCCATACGTAAGAGTCGGAATAGGAACTTTTGAAAAAATTTATTTCGCGTTTGAAAAACAAGAAGTTGTAAACGGCATTCTTTGGACGGAACAAGGGGCGTGCAGTTTTTATGAAGGGAAATATTGTGCATTTATTTATGAAGGAGAAATCGCCGTCAAAAACCTTCAAACCAATGAAATTATGTTGAAAGGGGAAGACAAATTTTCACTTTTCCCGCCTCAAACCATTATTGTTGAAAACGTTGAAATAGGTAAGGGGTTTCATTGGCAAAGAACTGAACGACAGAATTTTTCGGGACAATTTCTGATGCGCAAAATAGACGATAAAATTCTTTTAATCAACTTTATACGATTAGAAGAATATCTGAAAAGCGTAATTTCTTCCGAAATGAATGCCGCCTGTCCGTTAGAACTTCTTAAAGCACATGCTATAATTTCAAGAAGTTGGGTTATGTACCGTATACTTTACCCTAAGTACACTCAAAAACCTATTATTACCGATTCTGAAATCACAACTTGGCAGGATAATAATTCGCACACTTTTTTTGATGTTTGTGCCGACGACCATTGTCAGCGTTACCAAGGCGTAACAAGAGCCGTAAATCCTAATGTTGAAAAAGCCGTTGAAGAAACTTACGGTAAATTTTTGGTTTATGACGGAAAAATTTGTGATGCACGATTTTCTAAATGTTGCGGAGGTGTAACTGAGGTTTTTGAGAGTTGTTGGCAGGATATTCATTATGGTTATTTAGAAAAAACAGACGATTTTGAGACGGATTTTTCTGACGATTTAACCGTTGAAGAAAACGCCGTAAAATTCATAAAGTCTTTTCCGAAAGCATTTTGCGATACTTCTGATGGGAAAATTTTGTCGAAAATACTTAACAATTACGACAACGAATACAAAAACTTTTACCGTTGGAAAATTTCTTACACTTTTGACGAAATTTCTGAAATCATAAAACAGAAATCGGGTGAAGATTACGGCAAAATTTCCGACCTTATAGTCTTGAAACGCGGACAATCCGGCAGAATTTTTAAACTCAAAATCGTCGGCAGCAAAAAGGAAAGAATAATAGGTAAAGAATTGGAAATAAGACGTTTGTTGTCAAAATCACATCTTTATTCATCTGCTTTTGCCGTTGAAAAAGACGAAAAGGATTCTCTCTTTACGGCTCAGGTTGGGGGCATGGCGTGGGGCTTTGTCAAATCGGAGCCGCAGTAATGGCCGAAAACGGTAAAACATACGAAGAAATTTTATCACATTATTACAAAAATGCAGTCTTAGAAACGATGTATGAAAAAGAATAAGCCTGTTTTTTGGATTCCGACTCTTTATTTTGCAGAAGGGTTGCCGTATGCGGCAATTAATGTTTTAAGCGTTATTTTTTACAAAGTTATCGGTCTTAACAACGAATCAATTGCTTTTTATACGAGTTTTTTCTATATTCCGTGGCTGATAAAACCGCTTTGGAGTCCGATAACGGAAATGTTTAAAACGGCAAAGTTTTGGATAATTTTTTGTCAGTTTTTGTGCGGAATTTCCTTCGGACTTGTTGCATATTTTATTCCTGCTGACAACGTTGTAAAATATACTTTAATACTTTTTTGGCTTGCTTCTTTTGCCTCGGCAACTCACGATATTGCTGCTGACGGATTGTATATTAAGGCCTTAGACAAAGATAAACAGGCTTTTTGGGTGGGAATCAGAAACACTTTTTATAGAATTTCAATGATTTTTTGTCAGGGCGGATTAGTTGTTTTGGCGGGCAAATTGACGGAAAGTTATCACAATGCCCGCATTGCTTGGCAAATTGTTTTCGGAATTTTTGCTCTTCTGATGATTTTGATTGCCGTTTACCATCGTTTTACTTTGCCCGATACTGTTAAAACGGAAACAAATGTCGAGGTAAACTTTTTTAAACCTTTTAAAACGTTTTTTCAAAAGGAACATATCGGATTGATAATCAGTTTTTTATTGCTTTATCGTTTGGGCGAGGCTCAACTTAACAAAATTTCTCCGCTTTTTTTGTTGGACACAATAGAAAACGGAGGATTAGGGCTGACTCAAAAACAAGTAGGTGTTATTAACGGAACTTTCGGGGTTATTGCTTTGATAGCCGGCGGTATTTCGGGCGGAATTTTTATTGCTTCCAAAGGTTTGAAAAAATCGTTGATTATTATGATTTTAGCACTTAATTTGCCCGATTTGTTATATGTTTATATGGCTGAATTTCAGCCGCAAAATTTTGCCGTAACCGCTGCTATGATTTCGTTGGAACAATTCGGTTACGGATTCGGCTTTACTGCCTATACGGTTTATATGATGCAAATTTCGCAAGGTGAAAATTCTGCATCTCATTATGCTGTTTGTACCGCTTTTATGGCAGCGGGAATGATGTTGCCCGCAATGGTTAGCGGCTTGATTCAGAGCGTATTAGGATACAAAATGTTTTTTGTTTGGATAGTTTTGTGTACTATCGTGCCGCTGTTGTTGGCCTTGAAAGTAAGAAAACGGTAGGGAGAATTTATTATCCGCCCTACTTTTCCTTAGGAAAAATTCATAAGTTTTATTGTTGATTTTTGTAAATAATATCCGTAATTTCGTTTGATGCTTTATCACTGCCGCGGGAATATTCTACAAGTTTGGATTTTAATTTCAAAATCATTTCAGTGTGGAGATTTATGCTGTCGATAATGTTTTTGTGGCTTGGTAAATCGTTTTCGTTGAGTTTGAAAAAGTCTGTTGCCGTATTTAAACTGTCAATTTTTGACGAAATTTCGTCAGCATAAGCGTCCATGGATTTTGCTAAATCAGCATTGTTGGAGGCAATGTTGATAAGTTGCATTATCAATTTGCTTATCGTAAAAGTCATATCCAACTGCTTAGAACAAATTTCGGAAAATGCAGAAATGTTTTGTGCCGTTGATTGAATTTTCGGTGCAATTTTGCGGATTAATTCTACGGCTTGTATTGTTGTTTGCAGACTCTGGGAAGAGATTTCGTTTATTTCGGCGGAATATTCCTGACATTGTTCGGCAAGACGGCGTATTTCCGAAGAAACCACAGCAAAACCTTTTCCTTCTTCGCCCGCCCTTGCAGCCTCTACTGCCGCATTTATTGCCAACAAATCCGTCTGAGAGGTTATGTCGTTGATAACCTGCATTTTTTCAACAACGTTTTCTATACATTGTAATGTGTTTTCGCTTGCTTGAATTACAATATCAATGTCGCTGTTTATTTCGTTTGACGTGCCTTCTATTTGGTGGGCATTAGTTGTATTTTTCTGAATAGATTTGGTTATATCTTCAATTAATTTTGAAATTTGCACTACCGACTGAGATTGGATTTGTGCATCGGCAGAAATTTCCTCAACCATATTTTTGAATGGATTGCTTTTTTGTGCAATAAATTCGGAATCTTCGCGTATAATTTTTACGGTATCGGAAATTTTGTTTTGCATTTTTCCGATATTTATTTTTAAAATGGCAAATTCATCGTCAGTAGATTTAATATCGTCAAAAGTAGTAGAATACATTTTTCCCGAAGCAAAATCTTGCGTAAAAGCGTTTACTTTTTCGAGCGGATTTATAACTATTTTTTTTGTAAGCCGTTTTAGATAAACAAATATCATTATTACCGTTATTATTGTTGTAATAAGTAGAATTAACATCGTTAATAAAGTGTCGGCATACAGAAGATTTAAAGGCGTATTAAGACAAAGACAAATTTCGGAATGGGGAATAACGGTTGAATAACTTTTTATTTTAGTTCCGGTGTGGTCTAAAAAAATACCTTCGTTGCAATCCTTGTCTTTTGACGAAATGCTTTTTTCGATTTGTTTGTCCAAACCTCTGAAACCCATTTTAACGAGATTGTCAAGTGTGCAACAACGTATTTTGTCTGGAAAATAACAGCGGAAATTGTTTTCGTAATCTGCCAAAACGATATACCCGTTTCCGTTGGCGCGGGTGTTTAATAAAGTGCTGTCTATTTCGTTTGACGGAAAACCTATCGTTAAAACTGCTGACGGCAAACCGTATTTTTCAAAAACCGGAACAGAAATTTCAAAAAATTCTCCGTCTTTGTTATCGGGCAGGGAAATATAAAATTGTTGTTTGTCTTTACAAATTTTTTTGCAAATTTTGTTCAGACGGAAGTCCGAGGTGTCTTTCTTGCCGTTAGAAACAACGGTTTTTCCAGTTAAAGGGTTTGAAACTTTTAAGTAACTCCATTTTAAAGGACTGTCGGAGAGTTCTTTTTTGCATTTTTCGGAAAAAACTTCCGCAGAAGAATATTCAGGATAAATTCCCCTTAAAGAATGCAATTCTGTCAAATATCCGTTGAAAATATTTTTCAACGAATGTGCCTGAGTTAAAACAGCCTGACGGGTGGTTAAATTTGTTGTTTTAACGTTGTTGTGCCAAACAACCCAAATAACCACCGAATTTACTATAAGCAGAAACACCGTAATAACGGGAATTGCTTTGGTAAGATATTTTCTTAAAACGGTAGAACCGCCGTGTATAAAATTCATAATGTGTTGTTTTTAACATCGTTGAGCATATCTCTGAGACGGATAATTTCTGAGGTGTGTTCTTCGATTTTGTTTATAATTTCTTCGTCTTTTTTGTTTTCGAATATTTTTTCGAGTTTAAAGAAATTTAGTGATTCATTTAATTCCCGAAGTTTTTCGTCAATTACTTTGGCAAAATGTGTCATTGCACCCGTCTCTTCGGTGTTGTTTCCCGTAATAACGACAAGTTGTTCCAAAGATTTGGAAATTGACAGAGTTTTAGAAAGTTGTTCGTTGCACGAGGCGGATATTTCGGATATTTTTAGAGCCGTATCTTGAATCCTCGGTGAAATTTTTGCAATAAGGTTTGTTGAATGTTCGGTTATTTTGAGTGTTTCGGCACTTATTTGAGAAATTTCTGACGATGCCTGACGGCAATGTTCGGAAAGTTGCCGTATTTCTGCTGCAACGGTTGAGAAACGTTTTCCGTTTTCGCCTGCCCGCGAAGCCTCAACCGAGGCGTTGATGGCAAGTAAATCCGTTCTGACGGTAATTTCTTCTATTATTTGCATTTTGTCGATAACGTTGCGGATTTGTTGCAACGATTTTTCGCTGGCTTTGTTGATAAAAGTAATATCCTCGGCAATGCTTTGAGAATTAATATGGGTTTGCATACTTTTGTCGGTATTTTGACCGAGTGATTCCGAAATGGACGTAACGGCAGCCGAAACTTCTTGAACGGTAGTAGATTGTTTTTTAGCATCTTCCGAAATTTTTATAACGGATTTTTTTAAGATGTTGCTGCTTTGAGCAATTTCGTATGCGTTGGAATGAATTTTTTTTACTGCATCTTTTAGTTGATGCTGCATTGTAACGAGATTGTTTTTTAAATCGCCCATTTCGTCAACGGAGGTTATTTCGTCAAGACTGTCCGAATAAAGTCTGCCTCGGGTAAAATTGTCAGTAAACTTTTTCACTTCGTTGAGAGGAGATATAACAACTTTTCGGGATATTTTTTTCAATACTGAAATCAAAATCACAACCGTTAAAATTGCCGAAATTATAAGAATACCCATCGTAATATAGTCGTTGCGTTTTATTACCAATTCAGGACAATTAACGCTCAAACACCAGTTAAGACCGGGGATGGAAGTATATTTTATTATAATTTTGTAGTTGTTGGTGGTATAATAATATTCGGTTGCATTGTTGTGGTTTATTTCTCCTTCTTTTGGATGTTCAATTTTGTTGAAACCCTTTATGATAGCGGTATCAACACGTTCAAAACCCATTTGAAATAATTGTTTAACGTCAGTTGAAACGATTTTTTCCCTGAAAATTCTTAAATTATACTCTTCGTCTACAAGACAAGAAAAACCTTGACCGTTGATTTTTATGTCTTTTAATTCGTTGTCGATAATTCCGGCGGGAATATGGGCTGTAAGAATTACGGTATCTTCTCTAAGCGGAATAGAAAGCTGTAAACTTCTTTGTCAGTAAGGACATCGGATTTATGACAAATATGAACAGAAATGTCTTTTTGCTCTTCGAACAAATTTTTCCAATATTTTCTTTTTTTTGCGTTTTGATTGTCTTTACCGTTAATATCGGTGAAAGATTCTCCGTTAGGGAGAGTTATACGCAGATAAGCCCAACGTTTTTTGTCAAGACCGCAAGTCTTTTTGTAATAGTCAAACGCTTTTTCTTTTCCGCCTTCTTTATACGACATTCCTATGTGTTTCAACTCCGATACGTAACGGAAAAAAATATTTGAAACATTGTCGGCCTGAGCGTTAATTATCTGATTGACGGAGATATTAGTGTTGTATTTTACGGTATCGTCCACAAAATAATAAATCACCATATCCGCAGCGGCAATCAGCAAAATTATCGTCGGAATTATCGTAAAGATATATTTTTGCCAAATTGTATGTCGTTTTTTAGTTTTCATTTCAAAATTCCTTTTTTTGAAAGCGAGGCTTTCAAATTGATTATTTCTTTTGTATGTTTTTCTATTTGAGCGGCAATTTCGTTTACTGCCGAATCTTGACTGTTGAGTTTAAAAAAGTTTATGCAAAAGTTAAGTTGTTTGAGTTTTGCGGATAATTGTTCGGCAAATGCCGCCATTTCTTCCGAGGCTTGGGAATTGTCGGTTGTAATGCCGACGAGTTGTTCCACAGCCTTGTAAACCGATGTTATTTTTTCTGATTGGTCGTTGGAAATGTCTGAAATTAAGGCAGTTCTGTCAGCATTGTCTTGAATTTGGGGAACAATTTTATCAACTAAATCAACCATTATTTTTACCATTTCAAAACTGCGGGCAGTAGTTGAGTTTATGGCTGAGGATGCGTTTTGACAACGGATGGCAAGTTTGCGGATTTCCGAGGCAATTACGGCAAAACCTTTTCCGTTTTCTTCCGCATACGATGCTTCAACTGCGGCGTTGATTGCAAGCAAATCGGTTTTGGTTGTTATCTCGTTGATTAACTGTGCTTTTTCGATAATGTCTTTCATACAGGCAAATGTTTCGGAGGAAGATTTTTGAATTTCTTTAATGTCTTCGAAAATGATTTTGGAGTTTTCTCCGGCTGCCAAAGCGTTGAAAGCATTTTCTTTGACGGAATCTATTATGTTGTCGAGACTTACGGAAATTTCTTCCGTAGTTGCCGACTGCGATTGTGCGCCCTCTGATACTTTGTTGATGGCATAGTTGAGCCTGTTGCTTGACGAATCAATTTCTTTTGAATAATTTTTTATTGAAACAACTGCGTTAGAAACGGCAGTTTGCATTTGTTTAAAATTGTTTTTTATATCGTCTAACTCCTTTGCAGGGGCAGAGGAGTTTAATGCCGCCGAATAAACATTTCCTTCTGCAAAGTCGGAAGTAAATTTATTAATTGCATCTAAGGGGGTTTTAACGTATTTTTTTATCAATTTTGTTGTAACAAAATACAAAACTAAAATTATCAAAACTGTTAAAATTCCCATAATCGTCAATACAAAATATTGATTGTGGTAAAAAATATTTTTTTGCATTGATAAAACTAAAACCCAACCGCCAGAGTTTTTTACCAAAGTATAATACGACATCATTTCGTTGCCTTCGGAATTTTCGTAACCGCAAAGTTTTACGTCTTCTCCGCCTTCGTTTAACAAGTCGGTGTATTGATATTTCAAAAGCGAATCAATGCCTTTATAACCGTTGATAATAAGATTTTCGGCATCGGTAGTAAAAATTTCTCCGTTGCGGAGCATACGTATTTTCCCTTCGGGAGAAATAAGGGTGTAAATCATAGGAGAATTTTCGGCATAATTGCAAAATAAAGATTCGTCAATTACCGAAATAGGCATATAAGCCGAAAGAACTGCCCTTTTTGCCGTTCCCGCTAAATCAATGCCGGAAGAAATACAGAATAGTTCCTTGCCCGTTTTGTCTAATTCGTCTTTTTCGGCAATGTGCATACATAAATTTTCTTTTTTAATGGCAACTCTTTCATAA
Source organism: Madoqua kirkii (assembly GCA_006408675.1). NCBI lineage: Eukaryota > Metazoa > Chordata > Mammalia > Artiodactyla > Bovidae > Madoqua > Madoqua kirkii. The sequence goes on from SJYC01140820.1 coordinate 27,068, forward strand.
AAAATATCCTTTGAACGGTTTTTAATGTCTTTCCCGCCGAAAGACGTGTAAGATTCTCCTTCTGGGGTTGTTAAACGGAAATATGTCCACTCGTTAGAATGGTTTTTGATATAAAAATTCGCTTTGAAAGTTTCTTGTTCGGGGTCGGAAAAATTTAGGAATTTTTTCATCGAACATAATTCGTCAATATAGCCGTTGCATTTCAGAGTTATGGTTTGAGCCTGAATTTTAAGTGTTCTTTTTATGGCTTCATTAGAATTTACGGTGATATTGTTGATTAAAATTTGGTAAACGGCTATATCCATAATCAAAACCAATCCCACAACGGTAGGCATCATAATTTTAAGAATATGAGCCGTTATGGAAGTGCCTGACTTAATGCTGAACGAATTTTTTATTTTATCCTTGATATTCATTGGATTAAAAGTTTTCGTATTCTTCATCTAAATTTAAATCAACTCCTTTGATGTTTTTGTTTTCAATCGTTTTTTTTACGTCTTTCGTATCGGTTTCGTCTTCGAAAAATCCGTAACCCGAACCGTCGTCTTCGCCTAAAACTTCGTCCATAGCATCTTTTTCAGGAGAAGGTTTTTCTTCTGAGATTTCTTCGTTTTCGGATAAAGTATCTTCCGAATCGTCTTTTGAGGCAACGGTTGAAGTTAAAAGCGATTTTAGTTTTAAGATTTCTTTTGTGTGTTTTTCTATTTCGCTTACAATTTCTTCTTTCGGCAAATCATTTTCTTCTTTAACCTTGAAAAATTCCATACTTTTGTTCAAAACCAAAATTTTGTCTTTCAATAAAACGGAATAATGGGCAATTTTATCTGCCGTTTGAGTGTTGCTTGCCGTAATGTCTACTAACTGCATTATTGCGCGGCTTATTGCCATGGTCATTGATAATTGTTCGGCGCAAAGTTCCGAAATTTCAGCCACTTTTGTTGCCGTTTCTTTGATTCTGGGCGAAATTTTGTCAATAAGTTCAACCGTTTGCAAAGTTATTTGCAGAGATTCTTTTGACGATAAGTTAATATCGGTTGATGCCTGCTGACAACGCTCGGCAAGTTTGCGGATTTCTTCGGCAACAACTGCAAAACCTTTTCCTTCTTCTCCTGCGCGGGAAGCCTCAACGGCGGCATTAATAGCCAAGAGGTCTGTCCGTGAAGTAATTTCGTTGATTATTTTTACTTTGTTAGTAACGTTTTTCATATAAATCAAACTATTTTCCGAAGAACGGGTAATTGTTTGAATATCACGAGAAATGTTCAACGAATTTTCTTTTGCGCCTATGGTTTTTTCGTTGATAATTTTGATTGAATCGGCAATTTGGTCGATGGAACTCGAAATTTCTTCTACGGCAACGGATTGAGTTTTTGCATCGTCGGCAATTTTTTGAGCCGATTCGTTCCAATAATTGCTGTTTGAAGTAAAATCGTTTGCATAACTTCGTATCGCTCCTACAATATCAATCATTTTCTCCTGCATTTTTTTGAGAGATTTTTTCAGAACTTCGAGTTCGTCTTTTGAATTAATATCTTCGGCGGCATCGGAATAAAGTTTTCCCTGAGAAAAATCTGTGGCAAAACGCATTACTTTTTCCAACGGCTTTAAAACGCTTTTTTTAGTTATATACCTTATGCAGACTACAAGCGAAAGCAAAATCAAAGCCGTTAAAATTATCATAATCCAAAGCGTATTGTGAGTTGCTTGAATAATATAAGAGTCAGGAATATTTATTGATAAACTCCACGGCGTACCTTTAATTTTTGAGAAAAAGGCATTATATTTTCCTTGTTTGCTTACGTTGTATTGACCGTTTTGAGTTTAAGATTAGATCTTTTGAAATCCGAACAAAGTTTGTAAAAACCTTCGTAGCCTCTTTCTGTTAAATCTTCGACCGAAAAAGTATAATATTTTTTTGATATAACTCTCATATTAAGATTTTCGTCGGAAATTACAACGATTCCGTTTTTCGTTGCCTTCGATTTATTGAGAACATCGTCGATTATATAAGTCGGAAATACGGCAGAGAGAGACGCTATGGTTTTTCCGAGGGAATCTTTGACGGGAATTGACACGCTGTAAACATCTGCACTTGTAATTTCAGAATAATGTGCCATATTGAAACAAATATCTTCGTTGTCCTCAAAAATATATTTGTAATATTTTCTAATATGGGCATCAACGGTATCTTTGCCGGTTAAATTGGTATAATTTTCTCCGCTGGGAAAAGTAACGCGCAGATACGCCCATTCGTTTTGATGTCCGTAGAGAATTTTGTTTACTTTTTTAAGAAAGCCGTCAATGTCCTTCTCTGTGTAATAATCTTTGAGCATATTCAAATCGTCAACATATCTGAAAAGTATGTTCGAAATATTTTCGCTCTGAATATCAACTATTTGTAAAGTTATATCCTGAGTGGTTTCTTCTATGTCGTCAGATACGAGATTAAAAACGGCAAAGTTCATTCCCACAATTAAAACAAGAATGACGGTAAGAATAAATTTCATATATTTATTCCAAATCGAGCCGTTTTCGCCGAAAACCCTTTTAAAATTTGATTTTATATTCATTGTTTTATTTTTTTTCAAGTTTTTGTCTCAACTTTTCTATTTGTGAAACGTGATTTTCTATCATAAGCGATATTTCGTTGAGTTTTTCACTTTTTGCATCGTTGAGTTTAAAAAATTTCATTGTCTCCAAAAGTATTGTAGAATGTTTGTCTAATTCAGCGGTTTGGGCTGAAAGTTTTTCTGCCATTTCGGAATTTAGTTCCGAAATTTGTGCTAATTGTTGGATTGCATTATTTATTTGGTCTGCTCCGTTGCGTTGTTCTATACAAGCAACGGCAATTTCCGAAATTTTTTCCGCATTTTCTTTAATTCTTGGAGATACTTTATCAATCAACGAAGTAGATTCTTCCGTAGTGCTGAGTGTTTGGGACGATACTTCGTCAATATCAGCGGAAATCAAGCGGCATTTTTCGGCAAGTTTTTTTATTTCTGTTGCAACGCTTGAAAAACTTTTTCCGTTTTCACCTGCTTTGGCAGCCACTACTGCCGCATTAACTGCCAAAAGGTCAGTTTTTTGAGTTATATTGTTTATGACTTTTATTTTTTCGATAATTTTTTTGATACTTTCCAATGTTTTGTCTGAGGCTGACAAAACGGAAACAACATCGTTTGATACGTTTTCGGAATTTATGCGCGTACTTTCTGCGTTGGAAGCCGTTTGAGCGATTGATGAGGTTATCTGTTGAATCGTTGCCGAAATTTCTTCAACGGCAGCGGCTTGGTCGCCTACGCTTTGATGAATCATATTAACGGATTTTGAAAGTTCTTTGCTGCCAAGAATAATTTTATCTGTTTGATTTTTTATGTCGTGCATTGAATTTGTAAGTTTTTCCGACATTTTGGCAACGCAGTCGTAAAACGAACCGATTTCGTCGTCGGAAGTTTTTTTGATTTCTGCGGCGTTGTACATTATTCCGCACGAAAATTCTTTTACGGCGTATTGAAGTTTTTGAATCGGTTTTATTACAATTTTGTTTATCAACAAAACTATTATCAGCAAAACTATTACAAAAACGGCAATACACGCAATTATAAAAACGTTTCTTAGTTTTGCTCTTGAAGCATCAAGAAATTTGGTGTCGGTAACAAAAACTATTGTTAAATTTTCTTTGTCTATTTTGTTGAAAACGGCTATTTTATTTTCGTCGGCAGAAACGCCGTTTTTAATTCCTCCGCTTATTTTGTCGATGGTTAAATTATAAAGGAGAGAATTTTTATCTGCCGAAGAATCGGAGGATGATAAAATTTTTTTATCTCCGGAATTTTCTATTATAAAAACGCGGCAGTTGTTTTTAAGACTGCAATTTTTAACAAATTCGTTTGCTTTTTTCCTGCCGAAATAAACTTTAAAAACTTTTCCGTCGGCTAACGGAATTTTTATTTTGAATTTTCCGTCTTTTTGTTCAACTGAAGTAGAATCCAGAATGCATTCTGAAATCAAACCTTGACTGTTACGACAAATTTCTTCGAGAGTTTTTGGTAGTTCGTTTTCTGAAATTATTTTTTGGGAATACAACGAACCTGTTATTTCAAGTTGTCTTCTTATTGCGCCGATACGTTCCGAAAGTGCTGTGCATTAGCCCCGGCAACTTTTTGCAACGCATTTACGGAGTTGTCGTAATTGAGTTTTTGAAAACTTTTCAGCAGTACAAAATCAACACTTCCTACTAAAACCGTAGTCAGCGGCAAAATCGTTAAAACCAATTTCGCAAGCAACGAGGTTTTAAAATTAAACTTAGAAAATTTCATTTTTTTTCTTATCCGAAATAAGCACGGTTTTCACGCCTTAAATATACAAATTTCGGACAAAACAAATTAATTTTTTTTAAGTTTTTTTTATTCGTTATCTTTGCAGCCTAAAAAACGGACTACTTTATGGAAAAAAAATCAGAAACTGCATTGCTAATCATAAATTACGGCACTCCGTTAAGCCCTGAAAAAAAATGTGTCCGCAAATATTTGACACAACTTTTGGATTCTGCCCATGTTATGACGATGAATCCTTTGGGCAGAAAAATTCTTGTAAGAGGAATAATTGTTCCGTTCAGAACGAAACATTCCGCTTTGATGTACAAAGAACTTAACACAAAATACGGCGTTCCGCTCAAAACGGTAACCGAGGATTTTGTTAAAAAAATTCAGGAAAAACTTTGTCTTAAAGCCGATGTTTTTTATGCAATGTCCGCCGGATTTAATTTAATAAAAGACGTTTGTAAAGAAATTAATTCGTTGAATTACAAGACTTTAATCGCCGTTCCGATGTATCCGCATTACACCGAAAGTACTTGGGGAAGAACATTTGAAGAACTTTACACGGCTTTTAAAGGTTGTTTTAATGTTCCTGTTTTGAGAGTTGCCGATTTTTTTTTCAACGATGAATTTTATTTAAATTCGCTTTGCAAGTTGATAAAAGACAATTTGGAAGATTTTGACTACGACAAAATTATTTTTTCTTACCACGGAGTGCCTTTGAAACATCTTGCGCTTTCTCATCAGGGGAAAACTTGTGAAGAAATTTCGTGCAAAAGTTCTTATAATTCTTCCAATCGTTTTTGTTATCTTGCCCAATGTTACGAAAATACGCGTTTGGTTTGTGGCGGTTGCAAATTGATGATTCAAAAGCAGTTACAACGTTTCAAAGCCGACTTACCGACCGTTGGGTTAAGCCTTATACTTACGAAACGGTTGTTCAGGCGGCAAAGTCGGGAACAAAAAAAATTGCCGTTGCCGCCCCTGCTTTTACGGTTGATTGTTTAGAAACATTAATCGAATTGGGCGAAAAACTCAAAACTGCATTTTTGGAGAACGGCGGAACAGAATTTCGGCTCGTTACTTCTCTTAATGCAGAGGATTTTTGGACGGAAAATTTTTGCAAAATGATTGAAAAATATTTTTGAAAGAAAAAAATATTTTTCAATATCAAAAAAAATTATTCCCATTCTGCTTCTTCTTCCTCTTTTTTGCGTTTTTCTTCTTCCTCTTTTTCAAGAGACTCTTGGGAAATTTTTACTCCCGAGGTTGCGTTCCAGACAAAAACGTCTTGCCAAACCTCAGGACGGTTGGAATCGTAACGGATAAAACCGTCAAGAAACGATTGTCTTTTTGTTAAGCCTTCCAACGGATAAAGCGTTCCTTGCGGCTTTTTGTAAAACCAAAGTTTTTTGATTTTTCCCTTTTCAAAAAAAATGTCCATATCCTGAGATTTTGCGGTATTCATTCCCGTTACGACGGAATCTTCTTCGGTGTAATAGATTGTTCCGGCGTTGGAAATTACTTCCACTTCTTTTATCATATTGGAATCCAAATATGCAACCATATCGTTGCCTTTTACTTGGTTGTAACGCGGAACGGAGTCTACTTGTTGCGACACAAAAGCCCCGCCTAACATTTCCGCCATATCAATAGTGTTTTTAGAAGTGTAAAGTTTTATGACATCGGCGTGAATTTGATTTTCTAAATGCCAAATAACAGGGTTGAAATACATTGTTATAACGCTGTCGGAAAAATCATAAACCAAACTGTCGCACATTGCCTGCAAATCTTTTCTGAAAATTTTAGCGTGTCTGAACGCTTTGATAATTCTGTAAACGGTTGTATCTTTGTCGTTGAAAGCCGTATCGGTTACCGACATTATAGTATCGGCGTGAAGATACATTGTGTCGTTTTTTGAAATGTAACGCATTAAGGCTTTGTCAGTCAGGAGACTATGTTCGGGAATTTCATAATATCGAGCTTCGTTTCCCGAGAGTTTTATGTTTTGAACAGTGTCGGTTATTTCCACGTTTGAACGCCCGATTCCGTATTTTTCGTTTCTGAAAAATTCAATCGTGTCGCCCGAAAGTCTATGTTCCTTGCTTATTAAAATGCTTTTTTTGGTAAGAAAACATTCGTTTTTGATATGGTTGTAACGTCCGCGCTCCGAATAGAGATAATTGCTGTCGCCGACTATTTCGGTAGGGCCGTAAAACGTTGAAATTTTGTGTTTTATGTTGTGCGTTAAAGTGTCGGAATACATTACGTATTTCGGATTTCTTAACACAACGTCTTGATTATAAACCATATCGTTGGTTTTGGGATAAAAATATCCCAAATCGGAAATCAAAGTATCTTCGCCCGTGTAAGTTGTTCCGCCGCCGAAGTAATTGGCAAAATTTTTTGCAAGGTCGTAGTCTACGTTGTTTGTTATAAGGGTCATAGAATCTTTTACCATTTTAACGTTTTCTCTGACCCTTGCAAAACGTGTTTTTCCGTCGTAGTCCAAAGAATCGCCCCAAAGGTGGACTGTATCTTTTTGGTCTACAAGTCTGAACATATGAACTTTACCGTAGGCTTTAAAATTGTTTTCTTTGGAATTGTACAGAGCCGAATCGCAAAACATAGTTGCGCTGTCGTGATAAAACTGTACCTCGCCCCTTAAAACTTTTACGTCAGGGCCGTGAATTTCGTCCACTTCCAAAGAGTTGGAATTTACGATTTCTATTTTTTTGTTTTTAACCGTGTCCTTTTTTTGTGCTGACGAAATAAAAGGCAACATAAAAACAAAAAAAAGTAAGAAAGCAAAATTTTTCATTATTGCTTTTTCAAAGTTACGCTTTCGTGCGGCATTTTGAAAGTCATATCCGTGGTACTTGTTAATTGTCCCGAATAAATTTTATTATCTTCTTTTGCAGTGCCGGTAAAACTGCCTTCGGATTCGTTGAAAGAGTAAGTTATTGTTCTTCTTGTTTTACAAAGCCGTCGTCTGTGTTTTTCGACAAACTTGCATTAGCATAAAAAGTTGCCGTCATATCTTTATCCGAGGTAACGGAAAGGGTTACTTCGTTGTCCGAGGCATCGGTTCCGAGCCATTTTGATGAGGCAAAAGATGAAACCGAAAGATATTTCGGTTCGTCGTCATCGTTGTTTTTCTTTTTGCAAGCTGTTGTTAATAAGATAGTTGCTGACAAAAAGAGTGAAAATAAAACAATAATTTTTTTCATAGCCGTATTGATTTTAGTTTTAAAAAAATGAACGCCCAAATTTAAAGTTTTTTCACGACATTTTAAAATAAAATGTTTCTAATTTGATAATTTTTTTAATGCAGAGGGAATATTGTTGATTATGTCCGTTGCGGTTAAAGAATATTCTCCCATTTCTGTGGCGGCAAAATCGCCTGACAAACCGTGAACGAAAACTCCTGCCAATGCGGCTTTTTCGGCAGAAAATTTTTGAGACAAAAGTCCCGTAATCAGCCCCGTTAAAACATCTCCGCTACCGGCGGTTGCCATTCCGGGGTTTCCTGTCGAATTGAAAAAAACTTTTCCTTCGGGAGTTGCAATTTGTGAATACGCGCCTTTCAAAACGATATAGCATTTCAGTTCAATGGCTTTTTCTCTTAACAAATTTAGTCTGGAGAGAGAATTTTCCGTTTTGCCGAAAAGCCGTTCAAATTCTTTGATATGAGGTGTAAGTATCGAATTTTCAGGCAATAAGCCGTAAAGTTTTTTCGCTGAAATTATGTTTAAGGCATCGGCGTCAAAAACTGTCGGCTTTTTTTCTGCTAAAATCGTTTTAAGATTTTCTTCGGCTTTTTCTCCTTGTCCGATTCCGGGACCGATGCCGAAAGCGGAATATTTTTCTAAATCCGTCAAACCGATACACAACATTGCCTCGGGAACAGAGGTTTGAAGAATATCAACCGTTTTTTCGTTGCAACAAACGGTTAAAAGTCCCGTTCCGGCTTTTAAACACGCTTTTGCCGCCAAACTGCTGCACCGGCTTTTAAATAATCGCCCGCAACAAGCAAAGAATGTCCGAAAATACCTTTGTGAGCAAATTTTTTTCTCGGTTTTAGGTTTTTTTTGATGTATTCTTCCGTTAGAAAATAATAAGGTGTATCAAAATTTTCAGGTTTTTCTAAGCCGATGTCAATAATTTTTATTTTGCCTATAATATCTTCATTTTCAGGTAAAAACATTGAAATAATAGGGGAATTTATTTTAAATGTAAAATTGGCTTTTATTGCAACGGACGGTTTTATACAAAAATCTCCCAACCCGGAGGGAACGTCTATTGCAATTACCGTTGCAAGGCTGAAATTAATTTTTTCTATAACTTTTTTTTCTAAGCCGAGAATTTCTCTCGTTAAACCGCTGCCGAAAATAGCATCAACAACAATGTCAGAAGAAGAAATTCTGGGTATTTTTTCTTCGCTGTCGATTTCGAAAATTTTAACGGACGTTTGCTTTAATCGGTTGAAATTCAACGAGTTTTCTTCGCTGAAATGATTGTTGCCTCTTATTCTGTAACAAAAAACGTTGTCAAAACCCGAATTGAAAAGCATTCTTGCTATGCACAATCCGTCGCCGCCGTTGTTGCCTTTGCCGCAAAAAATTTTAACCGTTTTTTCTATTGACACTATTTTAATGATTTCTGCGGTAAGTTTTTCTGAGGCGCGTTCCATAAGTAGAGCGGAGGATATGTTTTGGGTTTTCATTGTAAGAAAATCCAATTGGTGCATTTGTGTCGACGATAAAATTTTCATTTGTTTCTGTATAAAAATATTGTGCCTGAGCGTTTTAAAGAATTAACCGTTTTTTCTATTGACACTATTTTAATGATTTCTGCGGTAAGTTTTTCTGAGGCGCGTTCCATAAGTAGAGCGGAGGATATGTTTTGGGTTTTCATTGTAAGAAAATCCAATTGGTGCATTTGTGTCGACGATAAAATTTTCATTTGTTTCTGTATAAAAATATTGTGCCTGAGCGTTTTAAAGAATTTCCGTCTTTGCCGTAAACTACGATGTCGTAAAAATATGTTCCGGGCGGACAATCTCTGTTGCCTTTGTTGTCTATCGTGCCGTCCCAACCGAAAACTGCGGCTTCAATTTCGTTCCATTTATAAACCGTCTGACCGAAACAGTTGTAAATTCTGCCTTTAATTGAGCAGATATTTGCAGGCATTTTGGTTAAACCGCCGTTTGGTAAAAAAGATTCGTCTTTTCTGAAAAACGTAAAAACATCGTTAGAACCGTTGCCGTGGGAGTAAAAATGTTTACTTCTTTGATTTCCAGCGGTCTGGGAACTATTTTAACGGTTTGAGTATCGCGGTCGGTGCAGCCTGAGGAGGATATTGCCGTTAAAATTACTTGATAATTTCCTTTTTCATAATAGGCGTGAGGTGCGGGATTGGCGGTTTCGACGGGAGATTTGTCGCCGAAATCCCAAGAAACGTTTTCTGTCCACGAGGTTGGAGATTCAAAATTTATTTCGTCTCCGATAAAAACGGTTGAATCGCCTGCGCCGTTAAAAGTCGGTTTTTCGGTTTCAACGAAGACGGAAGTGTCGTGATAGCATGAAAAATTGTCGGCAATCATAAAATTGTAACGAGTAGTTCCGTATTCGGGCGGTGTACATTCGGCAACACCGTTTTTTGTGGCAGAAATTCCTTTTCCCGTCCAAACTGCCCGCCGTAAATCGTAAGTTGAGGAAAATTGTTTTTTCACGCTTTCCGATTTTACAATTATCTCAAAATAAGACACATACCCTTCACTTTCGTTGCCTTTGGAAATTAGTGATAACTGCCAAAAGCCGTTTAAAGGAGACGAATTGAAAACGTTGAAATCTTCTTCGCTTAAATATTCCCCTTCCGGAATAATGGAATCGTATTCGCTTAAAATCAATGAGTTAAGAGTTTTTTGAGCCGTTGATGTAAAAGTGTATTCTTTTAAAGTGCCTGCTTTTCCTTTTTCGGGAATGCCGAGCATATATTTTTTGTCGGAAAAATCTTTTAAAACGCACTCTTTGCCATCGGGAGAAAAAAGTGTAATTTTTAAATCTTCGCAGTCGTTGTGAACAAGCTTTATTTTAACTGACTGTATATCAGCAGTTAAACCGTTATAATTTTTAAGACAAATTCCTTGTTTCCATTCGCTTGAATAAAAAGTTTGCGGAGAGGAAACGGAATAAAAATTTCGTTCAACGTGTTTTACAACGGTATCTTTTATCGGCATTTGCAGTGTTACTTTTTCGCCTGAACAAATGTTGTTTTTGCTGATGTAAATGCTGAAAACGAAGGACTTACCCCGACTTTTATATCTTTGTAACAATATGCCGAAAGGTTTTGGTAATCGGCTTTTACGGCAATGGTGAAAAGTCCGCCTTTTTTATAAGAGTATTCAATCTCGTTTCCTTCCGAAAGGAAAACATCGCCGTTGTCAAAATCCCAAGTAAAAGTTGCCGAAACTTCTTCTCCGTCAAGAAAAGCCTTTGCCTGAAAGACGCAATTAGTTGAAGGACAAATATTTAATTCGGTTTCAGAATTTACTATTTCAACGTTGAAATCCTGAGCCGAAATCGTTTTCAGAATAAAAAAAAGTGAAAAAAAAATGAAAAAATGTTTCATCAGATTCCTCAAAAAAATTTAGGGCAAAATTAGTAAAAAAATCAGTATTAAGGCAAATAGTTTTCTTCATAATAGTTAATTCCGTGATAATCAAGGTTTTTGAAGAAATTTTTGCACATCGGCAAAAACTGCCATAGAGAAACTGTTGCGGCTATAAATGCGCAAATTACCGTTACCAAAACCTCAAGAGAATTTAACACTAATTCGTGAGTTGCCACTACGCCGCACCATTTTAAAAATTGCCGCAAAAACGTCATTAAAACCAATCTGAAAGGCGATTTAGTAAAAACCAAAGTTACGGATTTTCTTAAAACAAAACTGCCTGCGCTTTTGAGTTTTGTGGTTATTCCGCCTTTTTGTCCGAACATTGCCTCGTTTTGAAGCCAAAGTAGATAACGGGCATTATCTTCTGCGATTTTGTTTTCGTTTCTTAAATCTTTTGCACCGAAAAAATACATAACTTTCTGTTGCACAATGTTCAAGAAAATTTGAAATTGTAAAAAATCCAAAGCCGCCAACGGCAGAGAAATCCAAATTTTTATCGGTAAAGTTGCAACAAAAGTTATGGTAACGGTGGTAAAAGCCGTAAAAATAATTGTTTTTTTTATGGTTTTACGGTCGTAATTTTTTGATGTAAAAGTTTGATAATCAACGCAAAAAAAATTTACACAAAAAAGTTT
>SJYC01140821.1:0-31200 GCA_006408675.1 Madoqua kirkii
GATCTTCCAGCTAAGAGAGCTCTCTGGGGGTACCGTCCGTCTTAAAGGAGCAAACATGTATCTTTATCATCTCTGGAAAATTTGGGGCACAGCTAGAGAGAAGGATCTCTCTCTCCCCAAGCAAACTGTATCCACTGACAATAGTGAAGTCTTTCCCAGTTCCCATGATACTATCTGCCGGTGAAATCCACCAGGGCAAGTGAGAGAAAGAAAAGACGTATTTTGTTTGTTGTATGATGATGACTGATCTTCCTAATGGTCCCACTCTTTCCCTGCTTGACCCTAGAGTTTACTCTCAACCCAGCAGCCAGTATGACCCTACTGAAACACAAGATGGACAAGGTCACTCCTCTACCTGCAGAATTTAAAATAATTCTATCTTGTTCAAAGTCAAAGCCATTGTCCTTCCAAAGGTCCATGGGGCCCTACATTTTCTGGTCTAATGACATTTCCTTCTCATCTATTGTTCTTCCAACCCTGTGACTCAAACACTCTAACCACACTCTTGCCTCAAGGCCTTTGTACTTCCTATTTCCACTTCCTGGAACACACTTCCCAAGATCTCTTTGTATCCACCCCCACTTCCTTCAACTCTGTTCTGATAGAGAGCTCTTTCCTGAAAATCCTATTTATAACTCCTGTCATCAGTGGTACTGCCTATACCTCTTCCCTGATATTATTTCCTCTGAGGCCCTTTTCACCTTCTATATATTCCTACTAGCACACCTAGGTTTCATTTTATTGTCTACCTAGCCCTTCTTGAATATTCTGTGAGAACTTTTGATGTTCATTTGCTGCCATTCCCCTAGCACCTGGAAGATTGACTGGGACATACTGAATACTCAGTATGTTTCAGTTCAGTTCAGTCGCTCAGTTGTGTCCGACTATTTGCAACCCCATGAATCGCAGCACGCCAGGCCTCCCTGTTCATCACCATCTCCCGGAGTTACTCAGACTCACGTTCATCGAGTCTGTGATGCCATCCAGCCATCTCATCCTCGGTCGTCCCCTTCTCCTCCTGCCCTCAATCCCTCCCAGCATCAGAGTCAACTCTATGCATGAGGTGGCCAAAGTACTGGAGTTTCAGCTTTGGCATCATTCCTTCCAAAGAAATCCCAGGGTTGATCTCCTTCAGAATGGACTGGTTGGATCTCCTTGCAGTCCAAGGGACTCTCAAGAAATGCTTCTTAACAAGCATCTTATTTCTACAAATATGAATTTTCAAGAGTCAAACTATTCTTAGTTTTCTATTTGTAAAGGATATCTTCTCTCAAGAAATGACAGGATAAAAATATTAAGCAATTAATCTTCTTTTGTTAATGCATTTGATTCTTAATTGTCTATTTTTTATTCTGAAAGATTTTTAAAAATATTGTGGTAAGAACATTTAAAATGAGATCTACGTTCTTAACAAATATTTAAGAGTACCATTATGTTATTGATGACTATAGATCCAGTATACAGCACATTTTTAGAGCTTATTCAACTGTTTTTTTGAACTGTATAATACTTTTGTAATCAATACCATAGGAAATGGATTGATCTAGTATTTCTAACATTTAAAAAATATATAATGGTCACCACTGGTCACATTGCTGTCAGCCTGCTTCAGTTCAGTTCAGTCTCTCAGTCGTGTCCAACTCTGCGACCCCATAAATCACAGCACGCCAGGCCTCCCTGTCCATCACCAACTCCTGGAGTTCATTCAGGCTCACGTCCATCGAGTCGGTGATGCCATCCAGTCATCTCATCCTCTGTCGTCCCCTTCGCCTCCTGCCCCCAATCCCTCCCAGCATCAGTCTTTTCCAATGAGTCAACTCTTCACATGAGGTGGCCAAAGTACTAGAGTTTCAGCTTTAGCATCATTCCTTCCAAAGAACACCCAGGGCTGATCTCCTTTAGAATGGTTGGATCTCCTTGCAGTCCAAGGGACTCTCGAGTCTTCTTCAACACCACAGTTCAAAAACATCACTTCTTCGGCACTCAGCCTTCTTCACAGTCCAACTCTCACATCCATACATGACCACAGGAAAAACCATAGCATTGACTAGATGGACCTTAGTCGGAAAAGTAATGTCTCTGCTTTTTAATATGCTGTCTAAGTTGGTCATGACTTTTCTTCCAAGGAGTAAGCGTCTTTTAATTTCATGGCTGCAATCACCATAGGCAGTGATTTTGGAGCCCCCCAAAATAAAGTCTGACACTGTTTCCACTGTTTCCTCATCTATTTGCCATGAAGTGATGGGACCGGATGCCATGATCTTCATTTTCTGAATGTTGAGCTTTAAGCCAACTTTTTCACTCTCCTCTTTCACTTTCATCAAGAGGCTCTTTAGTTCCTCTTCACTTTCTGCCATAAGGGTGGTGTCATATGCATATCTGAGGTTATTGAAATTTCTCCCGGGGGTGAGGAGATACCCTTTGTCCAACGTAAGGAACAGCGGCTGTGCTTTTCTGGAACAGTGGTGAAGAGATACCCCACGCCCAAGGTAAGAGAAACCCAAGTCTGATGGTAGGTGTTGCAAGAGGGCATCAGAGGGCAGACACATTGAAACCATACTCACAGAAAACTAGTCAATCTAATCACACTAGGACCACAGCCTTGCCTAACTCAATGAAACTAAGCCATGCCCGTGGGGCCATCCAAGACAGGCAGGTCATGGTGGAGAGGTCGGGGCCACCCAAGATGGGCAGGTCATGGTGGAGAGGTCTGACAGAATGTGGTCCAGTGGAGAAGGGAGTGGCAAACCACCTCAGTATTCTTGCCTTGAGAACCCCATGAACATCATGAAAAGGCAAAATGATAGGATACTGAAAGAGGAACTCCCCAGGTCATGAGGTGCCCAATATGCTACTGGAGATCAATTGACCAGCTCAGGACATGTTAAATCCAGGAGCTACCGGGCTCGGTGTGTGGCCCCCTGAACCTGGAAAAGCCGTGAGGGCTAACACATGGTTTTTCAGAGGGAAAAGTAAAGGGGACATGTAAAACCAAGAGACTGTAAGGCCTGGAGAGAGAGGATAATTTTGGTTTTGATGGTTTTGCAGTTTTTGCTTTTAGTTTGTGCTGAGGACTGTCTGCTTTCTGGTTTTCAGTGAATTCTCTTTCACTCTAATTTCAAGAGATTTGGCTTCACATAATGCAGTTGGTTTTCTGTTCTATGAATCCAAAGAGCCATGATCAAAACAGCCTACCCTGTTGTTCTTGAAAGAGCTGGTCCTTTAGGGCACTGCAATGAGACCTCTGCTCTAAACTCACAAACATTCTTGGGTTCAAGTTTCCCAGCGCCTGACTTCTTTATGGGATTGACTATCACTGGATAAAGAGCTACAGGAATAACAAGTAGGTCATCTGAATGCCAGTCTTTAGACTCTAACACCAAAGGCCTCACTTCCTCTTGTGGAGGAAGGGGAGAAAGGTGTACATGTGAGAACAGGGCCTCTGGTGTGCCATCCACTTGAGTCAAAAGCACTGAAGAAAATGTTTAGAAATACGATTGCCCGAGCATCCAGAAGAGTTAGCCCTCCTCCAAAGAAAGAAGACTTGTGTCATTTCTGACAGCTGAGACATAGGCAGCAGACTTATTAAGTGTATCAGTAGGTCCGAAGGGATTTGAGTGGGCACAGGGAAGGAAAAAAATCTCATTAATCTGTGAGGATGAGGCCTTCTCAATTTTTAAAGAGCCAGTTGAAGAAATTATACTTGTACTATAATTTCAAAAGGAAATGAAATTTTCTTGCCATCTTTAAAATTTCTTTCATTAATAATCAAAAGTGATTTTCAGTGAAAGAGATACAGGCTTAATCAGCAGGCACAGCCTCTGTGTAACAAAGCTGGGTATCACAAGTGAATACATGAAGCTGGATTTGAATCATCATTACTGCAGTCTTTGCTTTATAACTGAACACTGATTTGCCTTTTGGGAGACTGATTTGATTTTCTGCCTAAAGAATCATTTTGGGTCTTGTGCCTAGTCTGAAGGAAAAAAGAGGACTTTATTCTTACTT
Source organism: Madoqua kirkii (assembly GCA_006408675.1). Lineage (NCBI taxonomy): Eukaryota > Metazoa > Chordata > Mammalia > Artiodactyla > Bovidae > Madoqua > Madoqua kirkii. The sequence continues at coordinate 4,009 of SJYC01140821.1, forward strand.
CCTTTGGACTATCCACACTATACTAATATCCACACTAAAATCCTCATGTATGATGTTCCAAGTAAAGGTACCTTACTAAAGGACTTCAACTATTTAATCCACTTAATCAAAGGAAAATATAATAGGATAAGATTTCAGCCTAACAAAAGAAATTTGCTAGTCATTCTGGGCCCTTTTGTTACAGGATTAAGTTCTATGGGACTTCATTTATCCTGTATTTTTCTTTCTTTAGGGGTAAGGTCATGTAATGTGATTTGCATCATTAGGAATACTTTGGTATAGCATGCCTCAGTATCCAAGAGGCAGTTATTGGTGGAAAGGAAATTAGCTTTAGTCAAAAAGCCACCAATCAGGGAGAAGGCAGATTCGTGTCCCCCCAAAATCAAATCTGGAGAGTCTGCTAGGCCATGAAGTTGTTTTTTTTTTTTTTTTTTTAAATTGAGGAAGACAATTGCTTTACAATTTTTTTCTTGGTTTCTGCTGTACAACAATGTGAATTAGCCATACATATACATATATTCCCTCCCTCAGGAGCCTCCCTGCCACTGTCCCCCAACCCCTCCAGATCATCACAGAGCACCTGGCTGAGCTCGTGCGGCACAGCAGCTTCCCACCAGCTATGTCTCACACATGGTAATGTATAAACATCAGTGCCACTTGCTCAGCTTGTCCCACCCTCTCCTTCCTTGGTTGTGTCTACAAGTCTGGTTTCTATGTCTGCATCTCTGTGCCCTGCACATAGATTCAACAGTCCAGTTTTTCTGGATTCCATATATTATGCATTAATATATGATATTTGTTTTTCTCTTTCTGACTTAACTCTGTGTAACAGGCTCTACATCATCCACCTCACTACAACTGACTCAAATTTGTTCCTTTTAATGGCTGAATAACATACCATTGCATATATGTACAACTTTATCCATTCGTTTGTAAATGGACATCTAGGTTGCTTCCCTGTCCTGGCTGTTGTAAATAGTGCTGCAGTGAATATTGGGGTACATGTGTCTCTTTGAATTCTGGGCATATACCCTGAGAAAACCATAATTCAAAGAATATAGGACCTGAAACATCATGGGATGTCTTATTGGTATATTGGTCAAAACTAACATGTTCTGAATAGTGTTCCCTGGTTTGTAAGATGTTAATAAATGTTTTGCAGAGAGAGAGAAGGAATGAGATCTGTGGTCAAAAAAGTTTTCATGATTTTCCTCTTAAAAATATGATATTTTCATGGGATTACTGTTTTATGGCTTTTAAAAGGATACTAGTGATTGAGATATATATTGCTCTTTAAATATTAAAATCACACTGTTATCTCAAAAACATTGAGAGTTCCTGTTTTTATTTACAATAAGAATCCTTTTCTCACTATGAGCTTTTAAATTATGGGCTTGGGAAAAGTCACATAAGAAATTATTTTATGATTAAATTAGAATGGACACAAAACTACCATTGCATTTTCTGCATGCCACATACAACAAACATTAAAGGTTTCAACTGAAAAAGAAAATTAAGGAAACAAGGTAGAGTTTCCTATGTTTGCTTTCAAATAATTTTGAACAAAAGTACTTAAGATATCATTTTAGTTTTCCTACCAGAAAGGAATATGATTTTTCTTACTCCACATGGATTACTATGTGACTTGGGAATTAAGCAAATAAGCAAAGGAAAGACATTCTTTTATTTTTCTTTCTAATTAAAACAGGTTAATCTCAACATTGTAAAAGATTTAGATGTTCTCATTTTCCTTTAAAAATTACCAGTTAGGATATTCGTTGTTTCTCTTCAACTCACTAAGTTGTCTCTACGATAGTACTTTCCCCATACACATTAGGAAAATCTTGCATAAAGGAACACTGACCTGACCCTCACTCCAGCTCCTGGTGGCTGTCAGATCACAGGTGTTCAGGCCTGTACCTGCTTCACTCTGGCTGTAACTAAATGAAGTCAGTTATCCTAGTGAAAACAACCAGGTGAGCAGTTAGGGACATCTGGTTTACCAGGTCTTTCCCAGTGTGGGACTGTTTTGAATTGATGGAAAGGTTCTAGTTGTGTACTCTCAGTAAGATAGCCACTAGCGATGTGGTGCTACCAGCCTTTAAAATGGCTATTTTAAAATCAGAATTTTCCAGTTTATTGTGATCCACACAGTTAAAGGTTTTGGCATTTTCAATAAAGCAGAAATAGATGTTTTTCTGGAACTCTCTTGCTTTTTCCATGATCCAGTGTTTAACAAAACTGAAATTTTGTTCTGCTCTTGTATTTATCAAATTATATTCGAGGCACATTGTATTTAACATATTCCATTCTGTGCTCTGGGTGGATGTCAATTGTTTTTACCATAACTTTCCAGTAATTGCAAGTTTCTCACCCAAAGGTAGAAAATGTGGTGGCATTGCCCCACTCTGAAAAGCCAAACTTGAGAGGAGAAAGACAGTAGTGGCCATTGCTGGATCATGGAGATCCCTTTCAGATCTTTGACTGCATGGAAGATTGGCTCCCATAATCCCAGCATTGTTCAGAGTCTACTGTATATGTATATATAAAGTCATATAGACCATGATATGATATTTTGTATAATTGATTGCATATTGTGTTATGCTATGTTATGCTATAGTCAGAGCTTCTGTTATCAACTGAATAACCTTAGTTTTAATCAGATCTCAAAAGGGTCTAGGATCTCCAAAGTTTAAGAATAGTGTTCTGTAATCTCAGAAAGAACAGACTGGTTATTGCCCAGGGGGAGGGGGTTGGGAGAGGGATGGAGTGAGGGGTTGGGTTAGCAGATGTAAGCTTTTATACAGAGAATGGATAAACGATAAGGTCCTACTGTATAGCACAGATAACTATATTCAATATGTATAGGCTATTCAATGTCCTATGATAAATCATAATGGAAAAGAAAATTTTTAAAATAACACTATATATGTATAACTGAATCACTTTACAGTAAAGCAGTAATTAACACAGCATTGTAATTCAGCTATACTTCAATACAAAATAAAATAGTGTTCTGGACTTTTATTAATCAAATTATGGCCTGACCAGCATCAGCTTCACACAAGCAGTGGTTACCAATGCAGTCTTTTGGATCCCACCCCAGACCTATTCAATAAGCGCCTGCACTTTCACACAATCCCTAGGGGACTGCTATGCGAGTTTGAGGAGCCCTGTGTGAGCATCAGCATGATGGAGGAGAAGCTGTCAGAAGGGGATTCAGGAAACCGGTCCTAGACTTGATCAGTCCAGATCTATACTAGTGTTCAGGAAATGTTTTTGAACAAATTATTTAATTAAAAGAATCCTTTAGGAATGCCACATTGAATGCAGAGAGCAAGGTAGTTTTTAATTATTATTACCATTATTATGAGGATTATCTCCTTAGAGATCCCTCCCCAGCTCCAGCAGCCTATGAATCTACAGAAAGAGTCACTTATTACTTGAAGGGCTAGCAAAGATGGGTTGGTCTTTTGGAAATCGCAGACCCTCAGCTGATGCTTTTCTTAAGATGTCGTCAGCAGGTTATGTGGACCCACTCATAGAAGCCTTCTTAGAAAACAAGGATTAGCAAATAATTCACCTGTCTAGGGGGGAAAAAAAATACAAAACAGGTGCTAACTTCAACTTTATGGCTAAGCCTTGGGGAGGGGGAGTTGATAAAAGGGACTGTTTCCATAGCAACAGAAATGCACACATTAAAGAACATAGTGTCTTGCTTAAATCTATTTATAAAAGAATGTGTAGGAAATACAATTAAGGAAACTAACAGCAGATGAAGTGCTTGGGCTCTGGTTTAATTGTCTGTCTTCCATCCTTTAGCACTCAAGAAAAATGGGCTGCAAGAGGGCTGAGGGGTCAGCGCCCGAGTGGGGGTGGGGGCACCAAAAGGAGCAGTGACTTTCCTGCATGGCTGCAGACAGCTGAGCGGTCCCTTCCCCCCAGACCCTGGTATTCCCCGCCCCCTGCCAAAGCAGCAGCTCCTTCTGCCAGAATCAGAACTGACCCTGTTCAGTTTTTCAGAGCTGCCCAGAGTTGTAGGTTAGTAAGCCATCACCTCAGGGACTTGATTTAACTGTCCTCTGAGGCTTACTAGCCGCAAAAGTCTTTATTGTTGACCTGAAATTCCCACCATGAGATTCCCAAAGCTTCATCTATATCCCCTGACTCTTTCTCCAAACTCATAATGCTGGTGCTTCAATAGTGCTGATAACTCACCCTTTTTAAAACCAGTTGCCCTTCCCGACCGATTTCCTTTTGTCCCATCACCCTCTCTAGCATCTAGAACTGATACTTCCCACATCCCTAAATCTTGCCCACTTTTTATTCTCAACTGTCTCTTGCAAACCTTTCCATTGTTGTATGCCAAGATTGCACAAAACGCTGCTGAGCCTGGCTGAACGCAGGTCTTCTGAGGACAGTTCTGGGCTCTTTCCTGAGCCACGTCTTCTCTCCCACCACACACCCTGGTCCCGGGTTCCCAACCCAGGGTGTACCCAGCTGTCTAAATCCAGTATGTTAAGCAAAAACTCGACCACACAGTTCCTGAACTTCCTAGTCCAACGCTCAAGGATCTGATGCTGGAGCCAACACAGGATGGTTTTATTCCCCGTACAGCATCGCCAGGTGTTTTCAGCCTTCTCCTGGTTTTGTGGGAGCTGGGGTTCTGAGCCTTCCCCCACCACTGCCACCTTCACGCTGTGTGAGGCACTCAGCACATGGCCAGCTGTCATGGTGACTGCTGGCCTCTCTCCCCCATCCTCTCAAGCTCCACAGCATCCACAGACTCTTACTCAACCTGGGAAAAGGATAAGAACACTCAGAATGTACCTATGTCTCTCTTACTAATGAGACGAAGCCGACTGGGCCACCTGAGACCAGTGCAAGCATGCCTCTCCTCATCTCCTCATCACGTGGGTTGATAATGACCCAACACTGCAGCTGACAGAGAAAAATCCTAAACACAACCTTGCTTGTTCAATGAGCTCTCCTGATTCGTTTTTTCAGCACCCTCCTCCCTTCCACCAAACTGTAAATCTTCCATCTTTTCACTGTAGTGACTAAAGGTCAGGATGCTGCTGGAGGAACTTCACCCTTAAGTCATTGTCCTTGAGCCAAGTTCAGGTTCTCCTCAAACAAGCCAGGTGCATTCGCTTGGGACAGGCTGCTCCCTCTCCCTGAATCTCTTTCCTCCAAATCCTTCTCTGTTTGGCTCCTTTTCCCCATTCTGTTCTCAGCTCAGAGTAGCCTTCCTGGACCAACCTGTCTAAAGAACCTCCCCTTCCCGAAAATGTCATCTTCTGTTTGCTGTTCCCTTCATGGGATTTGTCCCTGCTTGTGATTATTTTGTTCATTAATAGTTTCACTTACTTACTTTCTATTTCCTCAGCTTGAATATCCATTTGTTGAAACAAATACCTTGTCTATGTTATGCACCGTGATATCCCCAGAACAATGCCTGAAATGAAGTAAGAGTTCATCAAATATGCACTGTATGGATGAATGGTTTGTTCAAACAGTCTAACGCTTAGAACCATAGGTTTCAAAGTCTCTCATCCTCCATGTAAATCCTGGATTGAATGATAAGTAGTTACCTGATTGCAAACTGTCCAAAGTTTCTCTCTCTCTCTCTCTCTCTCTCTCTCTCTCTCTCTCTCTCTCTCTCTCTCTCTCTCTCTCTTTCCATTTGTAAAGTAGAGTAAAATAAAGAGCCATTTACCTCATAAGGTGACTGTGAGAACTGCAAGAGAAAACACAGGTCAAACAATACATACAGTGTCTGGCACATAACCTCAACAAATGGATATGATCATTATCTTCCCATTTACCCTTTTCTACTTTAAAATGCCTTCCTATTATTGCCAGTTAATAGAAATTTAAATTCATATTCTATCTCACGTATAGCCTTAAGGAGACTCTGGTCTAATCCAATCCTTCCCTCTGCTGCTGCTGCTGCTGCTAAGTCGCTTCAGTCGTGTCCAACTCTGTGCGACCCCATAGACGGCAGCCCACCAGGCTCTGCCATCCCTGGGATTCTTTAGGCAAGAACACTGGAGTGGGTTGCCATTTCCTTCTCCAATGCATGAAAGTGAAAAGTGAAAGTGAAGTCACTCAGTTGTGTCTGACTCAACGACCCCATGGACTGCAGCCTACCAGGCTCCTCCGTCCATGGGATTTTCCAAGCAAGAGTACTGGAGTGGGATGCCATTGCCTTCTCCAAATCCTTCCCTATAGCCATATGGAATTCCTATCTCTTCACAAGTTACTATAAAACAAGAACCGATTGCTTATTTATCAAGCGTCTACTGTCCTCAGGCCTTTGACATATATTCTCTCTCACCCTCGGGGAACCCTGCCAGGGAGAGGGCAGACACTGACAACTGTCACACAATATCCTTTCTACCTTTCTTCTTCAGTGAACAGCTCTGATTATTGGGGAAGAGGGAGCAAGGAGAAGATTTCTCAGCCTCTTTTCCTTAATTGTATTCAAGTCAGTGGTACCTGGGTTTTTTCTCCCTAAATAGGAAAACTTAATCCCAATCTTTACCATAGGCATTAAAGGTCCATGTTCTTGAAAAGCAACCAGAACCTCAGAAAGAATGAATAATGTGCTTAAGATCACACAGCTAAAAAGTCACCACCTGGTATCTGAATGCAGATGAACTTTATTTCAATATACTAGTCTTCACAAGACATTAATCTGCAAGCACTTTTTCAGCTCAGAACAGAAACATCAGAGCAGCAGCCTAGTGATGGAGCAAAGGTACCACAGAAGCAAGAACCAAAAACACATCAACACCAAAACAAGGCACCAAAAGCATGGTGACAGCAGCAGCAACAGCAAAGCCCACTGTGATGAGTAAGTCAAAGAAAAACAGGAGCCGCTGAAAGAGCTCCCAGTTGCAAAAACTGGAAGAACGTGAGCAACCTAATAAAGTACTGTTGGGTTATAACCCAAACCAGAAAATATTCATGAGTCTGTGCAAATCACTGAGTCAGTAAATAAATGGGAGAAAAGAGAAAAATCTCCCACGCAGAAAAATTTCAAACAATATTTGGAAAAGCTCAACCCTCAAGCAGGTGGAGCATTATTTCGCACTCCTTAAGTGCCAGCTGTCCAGAGGGACTTCCTTCTGAAGAAAACAGTATGGCAAGTGGGCAGGATAACTTTGCAGTGGAGAAGCCGGGCATATGCGACCTTGAAAAGTGGCCAAGATCAACACCAATAGTGATAAGTCATGCTGATGGTTTGTACCCTTTAGCTCTGTGATCTTCCTTCCTGAAAACCTTAGGTCTCCTTAAGACTATAGGCGAGATAGTTGATAAAGTGTGTCCAACTCTTTCAGCCTCAGGGACTGTAGCCTGCACAGGCTCCTCTGTCTATGGGATTTCCCAGGCAAGAATACTGGAGTGGGTTGCCCTTTCCTTCTCCAGGGGATCTTCCTGACCCAGGGGTCAAACCTCACTGCAGGTGGATTCTTTACCTCTGAACCATCAGGGAAATCCTCCAGAACCCATAGCCCCTGTCTAATCACAAAAAAAAAAAAAAACCACTGGACAAATTTCTACTGAGGGACAGCCTTCAAAATACCTAACCAATACTTCTCCAAACTGTCAAGGTCATCTAAAACAAGGAAAGTCTAAGAAAAAGGTCACAACCTAGAGATGTCTAAGGAGACATGATGCCTAAATGCAACATGGTGTCCTGGTTGGGATCTTGGAATAGAAAGAGGATGTTAGGGGAAACTGAGGAAACCTGAATAAAGTACAGACTTTAGTTAATAATAATGTATCAATATTGACTTCTTAATTGTGACAAATATGTCATACTAATGAAAGATGTTAAAAACAGAGGAAACTGGATGTGCAATCTACGGGAACTTTCTGTACTATCTTTGCAATAATCCTGTAAGTCAAAAACCATTTAATACACTAACACTAAAAGTGTACTAAAAATACAAAACAGATGGCCTCAGACAATGTGTGTTTCAGGGCTCTGCATGTCTATGGAGATAACCCTGACCAGCCTCTCGAGAGCAATGAACAGTAAGGGTCTCAAAGATTTGATCTGAATTCAAAGGCCCTGTTTCTCTCTTCTTTAAGACCATCTAAGATATGCTTTCCCTTTTTACTCAGATTCTAACTTACAGAGACACAGGGGAGGAAAAGCACTCTAAAAATCAATGAATTATCACAGATAAAAAGGGAGCTTAAAACATTGGACTTTGATTACTGCTTGGACCATCCAGTGGGGCAGAGATACTTGAATGATAAGAATGATATTGGGGGAAAAAAAGAAGCTCCATTTATGCTGCACACTTTAAAAAATATTTTATTGAAATATAGTTGATTTACAATGTTGTGTTAATTTCTGCTTTATAGCAAAGTGACTCAGTTATATATATCATTTTTCATAGTCTTCTCCTTTCATATTCTTTTCATATGGTTTATCACAGAATAGTGAATATAGTTCCCTGTGTTATACTGCAGGACATTTTTGTTTACCCATTCTATATATGACAGTCTGCATCTGTTAATCCCAAACCCCCAGTCCCCTCCTCCCCCACTCCCCACTTCCTGCCTGGCAACCACAGATCTGTTCTCCATGTCTGTGAGTCTGTTTCTGGTTTGTAGATAAGTTCATTTGTGTCGTTATGCTGCATAATTAAATGTTATATGCCTGAAGAGCTAAGATTGCCAGAGAAAGAATGAAAACAGCAAAAAGTTGTGAGCTGTAGATTTGTGAATAAAAGTTTCTCCCATTCTGCTGGATATGTAGTTACTCTTTTTGAGGCTCTTGCTCCCAGGATCTGCCTTCCCAAATTCAAAAATAAACTTTGACTTAAATTGGTGAGTTGTAAAGAACAAGTGATTAAACAAGGACTCCATGGGCTAAAAATTCAAGGTCCTGTTAAACAGAGGAGAGTTAGTTTCCTATCCTGCCCTTGATAAAAAGTTGGTTAGCAAGCCTGTTCTAATGAAGGCTGATCTCAGGGTGTCTGGAGTTAAACTGACGTTCATAACACCCATCCAAGGAATGGACAATAATCTCATCTACTGTGCATTTATTTTAAAAGTAATTGCTTGTCTGTACTCTCACTAAATCATTCACTGAACACTTACTACATATTATGATCCCTGGGAAGAGAAACGAGGACCGGACCCTACTCTTCAAGTGGTTCACAATCTAAAGAGGAAGAAGGACAAATAAAGGGTCTGTGACGGTGCAATTTAATGGGTGCTGTGATGAGATGTATTTGCAGAGAGGGAAGAGGAATTGACATCTGAACCAAGATTTGAAGGAAGAAAAAGAACTTGGTCTACATCATGAACTTAACTGTATATTGCTTGCTGTCGTGGGATTTTCCAGTGGCTTGACAATAAGGAACCCACCTGCCAGTGCAGGAGACAAGTTTCGATTCCTGGGTTGGAAAGATGCCCTGGAGAAGGAAATAGCAACCCACACCAGTACTCTTGCCTGGGAAATCCTGTGGACAGAGGAGCCTGACAGTCTACAGTCCATGGGGTCACAAAAGAGCTGGACATGATTTAGTGACTAAACAACGTCATGAATTTAATTGTATGCTTCCCCCAGTTTTGAAGTCTTAACCCCTAACATGATGGAATTTGTAAGTGGGCCTTTAGGAGGTAATTAGAGTTAGATGAGGTCATGAAGTAGGGTCCCATCATGATGGTGGGATGAATGGCTTTTTAAAAAGAGGAAGAAAGAGCACTCTCTCACCCAGAGAGGACACAGAGAGAAGGTGCTGTGGATGAAAAATGTTGCCTGCCACTATCAGTAAACACAGGATGCTTCAGACATCATGCCATCAAGCCACTATCGCTGCTCTCAACAGTGAGCCTGAGGGAGCTGGGAGATAGATGGGCTGCAAGCCAAGCCTTCAGCTACTGCGGCTGCCTGCAAGGGTGTACCCTGAGGGCCCAGAGTAGGAAATCACAGGACTCCAAAAGAAAGTGAAAGTCACCCAGTCATGTCCAGTCTTTGAGACGCCATGGACTGTAGCCTGCCAGGCTCCTCTGTCCATGGAATTCTCCAGGCCGGAATACTGGAGTGGGTTGCCATTCCTTTCTTCAGGGGATCCCAACCCAGGGATCTAACTCAGGTCTCCCACATTGCAGGCAAATTCTTTACTGACTGGGCCACCCCTAGATATCAAAGGAATGATTTCAAGATGCCTGGATTCTTGCATCTTCCATACACAGAAAAACACTAAATTCATTTACTGCAAATGTCTGGTTTTCTTTAACAGTAACCTTTGATGTTCTCACTACCTAGTCTTTGTCGCAAAACCTCCTATACATCCTGGCTCCTGCCTTTCCTCTTTAGAGCCATCCCTCAGAGTTATCTGAGAGTCTGTCTTCCGGGCTTCCAAATAAAATGTAATTCTCACCTTTTCGGTTGTGCATTTTTTTTCAGTCAACAGTTTCCATCTGAAAACCAGGAAGACGGTTTTCACCTGGCACCTTAATCTTAGATTTTCAGCCGCCAGAATTGTGAGAAGTAAATGCCTTTTGTTTGAGCCTCCCAGTCTGTGGTAATTTTTTTTTTTTTAATGCCAGTCCAGGCAGACTCAAACAGACTTAAAGGGAGAGACAGTATTCTAAGCAGCAGGAGCAGCACAAGTAGGCTCCCAAAGAGATGTGCTGAGCTTAGTCACTCAGTTGTGTCCAACTCTTCTGTGACTCCATGGGCTGTAGCCTGCCAGGCTCCTCTGTCCATGGGGATTCTCAAGGCAAGAATACACAGTGGGTTGCCATGCCCTCCTCCAGGGGATCTTCCCAACTCAGGGATCAGACCTGGGTCTCCAGCATTGCAGGAGGATTCCTTATGGTCTGAGCCACCAGGGAGGCCCCCCAAAGACAGGAACTCCTGCCATTTTGGGGGAGCCATAAACAATTCCAGAGTTCACAGTTGCTGTATTACTGGTGCTATGAGGGAGGGAACAATGACAATGACAATTAGAAATGAAAGCAACAGATACCCAAGTCAACCTAATTCGTATATGCCCTTCCAAGGAAGGGCAAGTTCACTAAATAGGGAGCAGGGGCCACGGGTCAAGAAAGACGCTTGGAGGGTATGTGGCCACAGAGGGGGCAGGTGCTGGCCCCAAGCCCCAAATAGAATCTAGTACATCCCTATTCTACATCCAACTGTAATATGAGCAAGGCCTCCTTTCTCCTCTCAGCCCCTTTGTTAATGTTTGTTTGTTTGTTTCCCAACTGGAAATTGTTGAGGGGCTTGTTTTTTTATTTGCTTAAGGCAGATTAAAGAGGTGAGGCTTTGGTAAATGTACATGAGTTCATTCAAATTGGATAAATTAAAGTACCCTTTGGCCAAAGGATTCCCAAACGTCTTTGCCAGGCAGGTTACAGAAATAGTGCTATGTATTGTATCATCTGATACCATTTCATGTGCTGGGTTTACATCTACTGTGAACCCCTATACCAAGGTCACAGGTAGGGAGCCCTGTACCAGGGTCACAGGATAAAAATCTCAGGAGCTGACCAAGTCTCATAGCAACTGTTGCTAAGAGCCTTCAGATCTAAACAGGCCAGTTTCCGACCCCATATTAGGTACCCTCCCCACTCCATTACCCACCCTATAGTTTCCTAATCAATCACTTAATTCCACTATTCCAGTAGGAATTTTCTCTGTCTTGAGGCTATAAAAATTGGCTACTAGCCTGCAAAAGGTTCAGCTCTCCCTTGAGCCAGCCCACTGTTCTAACAGCATCTCCCATTCTAATAAACTTTATTCTCCTTTCATTCTGCCTCGTGTCTGGAAGAGAGATGCACAGCTCTGTTAAACCATTTAGCACTACCATCCTCAGGCACTTGGAGCCAGAAAAGATGGTGTGTTTGAATGGTGGTATTTAAAAAGACTCATTCCAAGCATGTACAGAAATCATTTTTTTCTAACAATTAAGAAACATTTTCGATACTTTACTTTTATGGGGTATTTCAGAAACATTTGTGTCTTAAATGCCAGTTTCTTCAGACTGATTATTGCAGAAGTATGGAAAAAATTCTATTTGAAGACATTTGTTTCAGAATGCACTCAGTGGTTCAGCATGTTGGACTTTTTAAAAAATAAATTTATTTATTTTAATTGGAGGTTAATCACTTTACAATATTGTATTAGTTTTCCCATACATCACCATATATCTACCACAGGTATACACATGTTCCCCATCCCTGAACCCCCCTCCCTCCTCCCTCCCCATGCCATCCCTCGGGTGTCCCAGTGCACCAGCTTTGAAGCCTATCCAGGAGTGGTTGGGACCTTTGAGGACCTTAAGACCAGTTCCCTACCTCTACAGTTCAGTCCAGCTCAGCCGCTAAGTCGTGTCCAACTCTTTGTGACTCCATGGACTGCAGCATGCCAGGTCTCCCTGTCCATCACCAACTCCCGAGGTTTACTCAGACTCATGTCCATTGAGTCAGGATTCCATCCAACCATCTCATCCTCTGTCATCCCCTTCTCTTCCTGCCTTCAATCTTTCCCAGCATCAAGACCTTTTCAAAAGAGTCAGTTCTTCACATCAGGTGGCCAAAGGATTGGAGTTTCAGCTTCAGCATCAGTCCTTCCAAAGGATATTCAGGATTCATTTCCTTTAGGATGGACTGGTTGGCTCTTCTTGCTGTCCAAGGGACTCTCAAGAGTCTTTTCCAACACCACAGTTCAAAAGTATCAATTCTTTGGTGCTCAGCTTTCTTTATGGTCCAACTCTCACAGCTCTCCATGACTACGAGAAAAACCATAGCTTTGACTAGGTGAACCTTTTTTGGCAAAGTAATGTCTCTGCTTTTTAATATGCTGTCTAGGTTGGTCATAGCCTTTCTTCCAAGGAGCAAGCATCTTTTAATTTCATGGCTGCAGTCACCATCTGCAGTGATCTTGGAGCCCAAGAAAATAAAGTCTGTAATTGTTTCTCCATCTATTTGCCATGAGGTGATGGGACTGAATGCCATGATCTTAGTTTTCTGAATATTGAGTTTCAGGTCAACTTTTCCACTCTCCTCTTTCACTTCATCAACAGGCTTTTTCTCTTTCACTTCATCAACAGGCTTTTTCGTTCCTCTTCACTTTCTGTCATATGGGTGGTGTCATCTGCATATCTGAGGTTATTGACATTTCTCCCAGCAATCTTGATTCTAGCTTGGGTTTCTTCTAGCCCAGCATTTCTCATGATGTACTCTGCATATAAATTAAATAAGCAGGTGACAATATACAGCCTTGATGGACTTCTTTTCCTATTTGGAACCAGTCTGTTGTACCATGTCCAGTTCTAACTGTTGCTTCCTTACCTGCATACAGATTTCTCAAAAGGCAGGTCAGGTGATCTGGTATTCCCATCTCTTTCAGGTTTTTCCAGAGTTTGTGTGATCCACACAGTGAAAGGCTTTGACATAGTCAATAAAGCAGAAATAGGTGTTTTTCTGGAACTTTCTCACTTTTTTAATGCTCCAACAGATGTTGGCAATTTGATCTCTGGTTCCTCTGCCTTTTCTAAAACCAGCTTGAACATCTGGAAGTTCACGGTTCAAACATTGCTGGAGCCTGGCTTGGAGAATTTTGAGCATTACTTTACTAGCGTGTGAGATGAGTGCATTTGTGCGGTAGTTTGAGCACTCTTTGGCATTGCCTTTCTTTGGGATTGGAATGAAAACTGACCTTTTCCAGTCCTGTGGCCACTGCTGAGTTTTCCAAATTTGCTGGTATATTGAGTGCAGTACTTTCAAGCATCATCTTTCAGGTTATGAAATAGCTCCACTGGAATGCCATCACCTCCACTAGCTTTGTTCATAGTGATGCTTTCTAAAGCCCATTTGACTTTGCATTCCAGGATGTCTGGCTCTAGGTGAGTGATCACACCATTGTGATCGTCTGGTCATGAAGATCTTTTTTGCATAGTTCTTCTGTGCATTCTTGCCACCTCTTCTTAATATCTTCTACTTCTGTTAGGTCTATACCATTTTTGTCCTTTATTGAGCCCATCTTTGCATGAAATGTTCCCTTGGTATCTCTAATTTTCTTGAAGAGATCTCTGGTCTTTCCCCTTCTATTGTTTTCCTCTATTCCTTTGCATTGATCACTGAGGAAGGCTTTCTTTTCTCTCCTTGCTATTTCGAAATCTGCTTTCAGATGGATATTTCTTTCCATTTCTCCTTTGCCTTTCACTTCTCTTTTTTCACAGCTATTTGTAAGGCCTACTCAGACAACAATTTTGCCTTTTTGCATGTCTTTTTCTTGAGGATGGTCTTGATCCCTGCATCCAGTATAATGTAACAAACCTCCATTCATAGTTCCTCAGGCACTCTATCAGATCTAATCCCTTGAATCTATTTCTCACTTCTAGTGTATAATTGTAAGGGATTTGATTTAGGTCATACTTGAATGGTCTAGTGGTTTTCTCTACTTTCTTCAATTTAAGTCTGAATTCGGCAATAAGGAGTTCATGATCTGAGCCACAGTCAGCTCCTGATTCTGTTTTTGCTAACTGTATAGAGCTTCACTAGTCAAGGCTATGGTTTTTCCTGTGGTCATGTATGGATGTGAGAGTTGGACTGTGAAGAAGGCTGAGTGCCAAAGAATTGATGCCTTTGAACTGTGGTGTTGGAGAAGACTCTTGAGAGTCCCTTGGACTGCAAGGAGATCCAACCAGTCCATTCTGAAGGAGATCAGCCCTGGGATTTGCTTGGAAAGAATGATGCTAAAGCTGAAACTCCAGTACTTTGGCCACCTCATGGGAAGAGTTGACTCATTGGAAAAGACTGTGATGCTGGGAGGGATTTGGGGCAGGAGGAGAAGGGGACAGCCCAGGATGAGATGGCTGGATGGGATCACGGACTCGATGGACGTGAGTCTGAGTGAACTCCGGGAGATGGTGATGGACAGGGAGGCCTGGCGTGCTGCGATTCATGGAGTCGCAAAGAGTCGGACACGACTGAGTGACTGAACTGAACTGAAGAAAACCACCTAAGTGTCTGCTTTTTAGCATCATTATGCACCTGCAGGTCAAAGCCGCATCAGTGATACAATGCTTCTCCTTGCCTCCTTTTCCTCCTGTATACTGTGCTGCCTAGCAATTATAGGAATTTATAATAAATAGTCATTATAAGCACTCTTTAGTCGAGTTAAGCAGGAAGTAAGAGGTTGGAATTTGGAACCTGAGTGAGGTCTGGGACTTTTGTTACAGGCTCGTTCTCTGTGCAGTTGTTCCTTCCTTATTCCTGGTATGCAAGGCTCACTGTAAGTAGGAACATGTCCAGGGTTCCAGGGAGCCAGCCACACAGAGGTCTGTTCCTCTCTCGGAGCCATCTGTAAACAGCCACTCCTCTCTATTTCTTTAAAGTTGAGGTTTTCTCCCTTCTTTTTTACCCACTGTTTAATTCTGATATGCCATAGACATATTTTCTTCCATTATATTCTTCAACTTAATTCTAGATCACGTACCTCATCTAAGCCAGGCTTATTTATCAAGGCCAAAACAAATCCTTTTAAACACCTCATGCCTTATATAAATTAGCTTCCCAAATACATATTGTAATTTATAGAGCCCTGTATTAATGCCTTTTGTCAATAGTTACTTTGTATTTTTGTAGAATCCGATTTGGACTTTCTCTCTACACTTTCTCCAATTTACCTGTCTCTGAGCTGTTTTTTACTGTGTAAAAATGAGTCATAAGTAACATGTTTGTCTGCTGTGGCCTATCTTCTGTACTTTGGATGCGCTACTGATTTGAGGACAAAAATAATAATTCTGGAAGCATTCATGCACTTTTCAGACAGTGCTTACAAGCCCGAGCCCTTGAGTTAAAATGCTTCCTGATACCATTGCTAGCTGTGCTACATTAGCCATGTCCAATGTGTGGGTGTGTGTTGGTTTGATTTATACCACCAAGCAACTCTCCAGTACCAGCTGGTTCCCTACAATTTAACTCAGTTCTGATACTGTCTACCTGGAGATAGTGTCAGATCCCTCAGGTTAAGAGCTCAGTCCTTAACCACTGGACCACCAAGGAACTCAAAAGCTTAGTCCTGTAAACAACCCTGCTTCAGCCCCAACAGCTACTTCAGACACCAATTGCAAATCCAGGTTGTCACCTGTGCTTTTGACTAATTGTAGATTAGAAGTTCCAAGGGGCTTCCCTGGTGGCTCAGACAGCAAAGAGTCTGACTGCAATGGATGAGGCCCGGGTTTGATCCCTGAATCAGGAAAATCTCTTGGAGAAGGAAATGGCAATCCACTCCAGTATTCTTGCCCGGAGAATTCCGTGAACAGAGGAACCTGGCAGTCCACAGGGTCACAAAGAGTCAGACACAACTGAGCGACTAATGTTTCAGAAGTTCCAAACCTCGTTTCCTTGGTTTCAGTTAATTTGCTAAAGTGACTCACAGAACTCAGAAAACATTTTACTTACTAGATTACTGGTTTATTATAAAACGGTATAATTCAGAAAACAGCCAGATAAAAGAGGTGCAGAGGGCAAGGTACGTGGGATGCGCTGCATAGCTTCCATGTCCTCTCCCAGCATGCCACTCTCCCAAATCCCCATGTGTACCAGCACAGAAGCGCTCTGAAGCCTGTCCTTTTGTGTATCCCATTACATTGGCTGGTTGATTAAATCATCGTCCATTGGTGATCACTTCAGCCTCCAGCCCCTCTCCCCTCCCTGGAGGTCAGGGAAGTGGGGCTGAAAGTCCCAGCCCTCTGATCGTATCTTTGGTTCTCTTGGTAACCAGCCTGCACCCTTAGGTGCTTCCCCAGAATCTCTTCATTAACATAAACTCAGGTGTTAGTTGAAAGAGGTTTGTTATGGATATCACGATATCTTTATTACTTTTATTACTTAGAGAACTCCTGGAGAAGGAAATGGCAGCCCACTCCAGTGTTCTTGCCTAGAGAATTCCAGGGATGGAGGAGCCTCGTGGGCTGCCATTTATGGGGTCACACAGAGTCGGACACGACTGAAGTGACTTAGCAGCAGCAGCAGCATACAGAGTGAAGTAAGCCAGAAAGAAAAACACCAATACAGTATACTAACGCATATATATGGAATTTAGAAAGATGGTAACGATAACCCTGTATGCGAGACAGCAAAAGAGACACAGCTGTATAGAACAGTCTTTTGGACTCTGTGGGAGAGGGCAAAGGTGGGATGATAAGGGAGAATGGCATTGAAACATGTAAATTGTCACATGTGAAACAAATCGCCAGTCCAGGTTCGATGCATGATACAGGGTGCTTGGGGCTGGTGCACTGGGATGACCCAGAGCGATGGGATGGGGGTGGGGAGGGAGGTGGGAGGGGGGTTCAGGATGGGGAACACATGTACACCCATGGCGGATTCATGTCAATGTATGGCAAAACCAGTACAATATTGTAAAGTTAAATAAATAAATGGAAAAAAAATATTCCAAGGGCTTTTAGAACTTCTGTGCCAGACAGACTATATCAAGACTATATCTTTCTCACAAACAGTAAATACATATAAATTACAGAATCACAGCAGTTTACTTAACCTCTCTGGGTATTGGGGGTTTTGGGTTTTGTTTTTTTGTTTTTTTTTTCTTTTGGAGGATGGGGAGCTGTTTCTTTGTTTTGTATTGTATTTTTTCAGTCATACTGCTCAGCATGCAGATTCTTAGTTCCCTGATCAGGGATCAAACCCACACCCCCTGTGTTGGAAGTACAGAATATTAACCACTGGACCTCCAGGGAAGTTTTTCTTATCCATGAAATAAGTAATGATACCTGCTTCTTAAACAAGATAATGAATGTAGAATGCTGTAAAATTCCTATGGGTGCCGTAACAAATTACCATAAACTTCTAGTGGCTTAAAACAACACAAATGGATTATCTTCTAGTTCTGTAGGCTGGAAGTCTGACCTGGGTCTCACAAGCCTAATATCTTGAGAGGGCTTCGTTCCCTCTGGAGGCTGTAGAGCAGAATCCGTTTTCTTACACTTCCCAGTTTCTAGCATTTCTTGGCTAGAAGAAACCTTCCATCTTTAGAAGTGGCAGTCATCAGTCAAGTCCATTTCACACTTACATCTCTCTACTCTCTGCAGCCAGGAAAGGTCCTCTGATTTTAAGGACTCCTGTGATTGTATTGGGCTCCCCTGGATAAAGATAATCTCCCTACCTCAAGGATTTTAACCTTAATCACATCTGCAGAGTCTTTTTGCCATGTACCATAATGTATTCATGGGTTCCAGAAGACCACAACATGGGCATTTGTAAGGGGTCCATTGTTCTGCCCACCACAGGTGCAAGGTACTATGCCTACCTCTTTGTAAGCCCTCGGTAAGTGATGAACATTGAAAGCCCTCAGCACTCTCGGAAATTGCAAGCTGAAGATGTGACCCCTGGGCACAAGTAATTTAAAGCCTGGTGGGAAAATGAGAGGGGTGAGGACAGAAATGGATCTGATTCAGGAAGAGTGACCAGAGTCGTGTATGGATTTCAACCCCGTGCCATGGGAAAGTGAGAGGCTGCAGGTCAGCCAGTGGTCTGACAAGTTGAACAGAGTAAATGTGTCAATAATATATTGAAGTGCAGAACCTACAAAGACATGAGGTTCAACCCACATGAGAATTTTTACAGGACAATGGATGAGAGGGAAGGAAAAAGCAGAGGAAGAGCCTCTGCTGACGAGAGAGTCAGGGGTTTGTTCATTCTCTCAAGTCTTCCCACGAGGCCCACCGGACCCACTTGTTCACTGTGCAGCAGCAACGTGCCGGGCACTGTTCTGGCCTCGGGGATACAGTGAGCGCGGTCACAGAGGCCGCTCTCCCCCGCTCAGTGTGGTGAAACAGACAACCGTGTCAGCACAGAGCCGTGGTACAGCATGACAGGAGGAGCCCGCAAGGAGGCTGTGCCTCCTTCCCACGTTTACGGGATGGGAGCAGCTTCTTGGGGGACCTGCCCACGAACTGAGACCTGAAGAATGAGTTGGTCAGGATGCTCTGAGCCACACGTCACAGCCCAGCTCAAGTGACCTTAAAGCAACGAGCAGGCTGGCTCCTGACTGGAGCCCAGGAGTCGGGGAGGCGTCAGGGTGGTTACTCTGGTCATTCTGGCTCCATCTTTCTGTGATGCCTTTGGCTGGGCTTTTCTCTCCATGTTTATTTCACTGTCAGGCTGGCTACCCTCGTGGTCACAGTTCTAGGAGTCACATCAGGACACCCAGCATCCACAGGAAGAAAGGCGTCCCTTTTGTAGACTCTTTTCTGAAAATGAGAAAACTTCTTTTCTACATGACTTCCATCTTTAGAAGTGGCAGTCATCAGTCAAGTCCATTTCACACTTACATCTCTCTACTCTCTGCAGCCAGGAAAGGTCCTCTGATTTTAAGGACTCCTGTGATTGTATTGGGCTCCCCTGGATAAAGATAATCTCCCTACCTCAAGGATTTTAACCTTAATCACATCTGCAGAGTCTTTTTGCCATGTACCATAATGTATTCATGGGTTCCAGAAGACCACAACATGGGCATTTGTAAGGGGTCCATTGTTCTGCCCACCACAGGTGCAAGGTACTATGCCTACCTCTTTGTAAGCCCTCGGTAAGTGATGAAATTGAAAGCCCTCAGCACTCTCGGAAATTGCAAGCTGAAGATGTGACCCCTGGGCACAAGTAATTTAAAGCCTGGTGGGAAAATGAGAGGGGTGAGGACAGAAATGGATCTGATTCAGGAAGAGTGACCAGAGTCGTGTATGGATTTCAACCCTGTGCCATGGGAAAGTGAGAGGCTGCAGGTCAGCCAGTGGTCTGACAAGTTGAACAGAGTAAATGTGTCAATAATATATTGAAGTGCAGAACCTACAAAGACATGAGGTTCAACCCACATGAGAATTTTTACAGGACAATGGATGAGAGGGAAGGAAAAAGCAGAGGAAGAGCCTCTGCTGACGAGAGAGTCAGGGGTTTGTTCATTCTCTCAAGTCTTCCCACGAGGCCCACCGGACCCACTTGTTCACTGTGCAGCAGCAACGTGCCGGGCACTGTTCTGGCCTCGGGGATACAGTGAGCGCGGTCACAGAGGCCGCTCTCCCCCGCTCAGTGTGGTGAAACAGACAACCGTGTCAGCACAGAGCCGTGGTACAGCATGACAGGAGGAGCCCGCAAGGAGGCTGTGCCTCCTTCCCACGTTTACGGGATGGGAGCAGCTTCTTGGGGGACCTGCCCACGAACTGAGACCTGAAGAATGAGTTGGTCAGGATGCTCTGAGCCACACGTCACAGCCCAGCTCAAGTGACCTTAAAGCAACGAGCAGGCTGGCTCCTGACTGGAGCCCAGGAGTCGGGGAGGCGTCAGGGTGGTTACTCTGGTCATTCTGGCTCCATCTTTCTGTGATGCCTTTGGCTGGGCTTTTCTCTCCATGTTTATTTCACTGTCAGGCTGGCTACCCTCGTGGTCACAGTTCTAGGAGTCACATCAGGACACCCAGCATCCACAGGAAGAAAGGCGTCCCTTTTGTAGACTCTTTTCTGAAAATGAGAAAACTTCTTTTCTACATGCTCTCAGCTCCTGGCCTCCTTGCATCCAGTTGGGGATACAGGCTCATTTCTGAGCCAGTCCCTATGTCTGGGTGAATGCATGTCCAATTTGGCTTAGCTCTAAGTTCTTGAACCCACCATTGTGGAAAGGACAATGAACTTACACTTCCTGAAATACATGGTCTTATTTTGGGCTGGACAGATAATGAAATGAAAACCAAGATGCCACTAGGAATGAGGGAACGAAAGGACAGAATGTAGGGACGGGAGTGGCTTGCTCTCCCCTCCCGTGTGAGGCTTGTCTCGGCCGCCGCGTACCTTCTGCTTTCACGGCTTCTGTTTCCTCGTAGCTCTAGCTTTGCCGTGACTTCTCTCTGTGCATGCTTTCAACTTAAGCATTTGTCAGTAAGTGCCTCACGTCTCCATGTTTCTCATTTCATATCCCTGTGCTTCATTTACCTCACTTTCCACGTACTTGAAGTAAGCTCCAGAAGACCAGGGACTTTGTTAAACCCCCAGCACCTGAACAGTATCTGGCATGTAGTGAGTGCTGGATAAATATGTGCCAGATGAATGAAAGATCAGGCTTCTAGCTAACTGGCTGCATTTCGGTCAGTTGGGCTCCTCTGTCCAGATTTTCTGTAGCTGAGGGGCTGTTCCTTGAAGCAGCTGTTAATAGATACCCCTCTAGTGATAGGAGCAGACATTTGTTTGGATACACTTCCACTATTACCTGAACTTCGGTTTACTTTTCTGCAAAATAAAGTCAATAAAATCTTCCCTTTGTGGCTCAGAGGGGTTCAATATCAAGTAGAATTATGCTTATGTAAGTGTATTATATATTGTGAACTGCAAGGTGGTTTGATTCAGTCCTGGTCAATTACATATACCTAGAAAACACTGATGATGGAAAGGCTGTTTCATCTGTTCACTTCTATTTCTTGACATTGAGTTCTCCAGGAGAACTTCTAACTGGCTCTCTTGTTGTCCCCCAGGGTCACTCAGGATGTGTCAACTGTCTGGAGTGGAATGAGAAAGGAGAGTAAGTATGAGATCTGGCACCTACGGGTGCTGGAGGAGGGTTTGGGGAGATTGGGAGGAGGGGATTTTCCTTCCTCTTTGAAGATCTAAGGAAACGAGTGGACTCAAAAGAGAAGTTGGGTCCTCTGCTCTCTGCCGTGTCCTTAAGTTTCATTCATCAGCAGCACACAGTTAAATAATGAATCCCAGATAGATGGAAGGTTGGATGACCTTCCAAACTCTGTTTTTTTGATAAGCTAATTCATTTAAGGAACAATGAGAAATCCTCAGAACAAAATGAAAGAGAATCAATCACTGTTTATAAGATAACCTTATATTCTGTGACATGTACTGTTGTTCTTAAAGTTGTATGTGGCCTAAGTCCTTTTCACCTGGGAAACACGGGATAGAGGAACTTGAAGAGAGGTCAAAACTGTTTCCTCTCTCTGCTTACAGCTTGCTGGCCTCTGGTTCTGATGACCAGCACACGATTGTGTGGGACCCGCTACACCACAAGAAGCTGCTTTCCATGCACACAGGACACACTGCAAATATCTTTTCTGTCAAGGTGAGCAGGATGAGCTGCAGAGCAAATGAACGGTGTGACTGGGCTGTGTGTGTGGTCGTGTTTGCGTGTGTGTCTCCCACCTACCCTGGGGGTCACAGACATCTTTGTGATCTGAGCATCTGCTGGTGATTTCTAAAACTCTCTGTCTCTTTTCCATGCGCTAATTCCTCTCTCAGAGCCAAGAGGTCAGCTCCAAATGAATGTATACGCATGTGAGTGGTGATGATATAAGGTATGGTTCTGAGTATGAACTTTGATAGCATAGCAGGCAGACCTGTGTTTGACTCCCTTATCTGCCTCTTGGAAGCTGTGTGAGCTGGGCAAATCACCTGACCTCTCTGAGCCTGTTTACCCATTTATAAAAAGGAAGTAGCTAAGGAAAATCCCTCAAATTCATGAATAAATAATTTAACTAAAAAGGGAAGTAGCAATCCACAAGTTGATGTTACAGTTTAAGGAGATGGTTGATAAAAAAAAAAAGCACTGGCCCAGGTGATTGTAGGAAATGAGTCTGCTGTTTGTTGGTGGAGGGGAGTTGAGGAGAGGGGAGGGGAGGAGGGGACTTACAAATGTTTGCAGACCTCTAAAAGTGAAAATTTCCAACTCTTTGTGACCCCATGAACTGTATAGTCCATCAGCCCCTTCTGTCCATGGGATTCTCCAAAGAAGGATACCGGAATGGGTAGTCATTCCCGTCTTCAGGGGATCTTCCCGACCCAGGGATCGAACCCAGGTCTTCCACCTTGCGGGCAGATTCTTTACTGTCTGAGCCACTGGTGAGGCCCCTCTTCAGATCTCGGGAGACCTGTTATGTGGAAGTAACGTGAGGTTTGTCCCTTTTGGTCCCAGAGAACAGACCTCAGATTAGTGACTATGAGTTTTCAGAAGCAGATGTAGGCCTGCTGAAGGGAAGAGCTGTCTACTGCTTAGAGGTATTTGGAAAAGGCAGAATGGGCCTTCTGATGATGTAGTCAGTGTCCCAGCACTGAGGTATTCCTCACTGGGAGCTTAACGGAAATGACCTTTAAGGACGTTTCCAGCTCTGAAATTCTGTGATGGTGTATGTGAGAGTGAGGCTGTCCTTTGGAAAACCTCACTCATCCAAGAAGTCTTTGCCTGATTAATATCAAGACCAATTACAAGAAGCCTGAAGAGGAAGACAGATTCAAGAGCTCAAAACCAACTTATTTCCCTAGTCAGAACTTCTTTCCCAGCTGACTCTCATCTACTGTCCAAGTCTAAGTCTAGGTTAATTTCTGTGATTTTTTAATGACAGAGAAATGCTGATTCCCTCTCGCATGATGACTAAAAGCTGCTCTCGTCCCCTGAATAGTGTTAGGTCCAGTTTAAATCTGTGGGTCAGATCAGAAGAAGGGACCTAAGCCATCATTTTGGCATCATAGAACACAAAATGTTGAGTTCAGAGGCTAGACTTGGACAGTGGCCTTGATATTCCCTAATACTAAGACCTAGAGCAAGACCCTCAGCCTCCTCTTCCATTATAAAAGGGTTCCTCTCCCTTCCCTGGTGGCTCAGAGGTTAAAGCGTCTGCCTCCGATGCGAGAGACCCGGGTTTGATCCCTGGGTCGGGAAGATCCCCTGGAGAAGGAAATGGCAACCCACTCCAGTATTCTTGCCTAGAGAATCCCACGGACAAAGAAGCCTGTTAGGCTACAGTCCACGGGGTTGCAAAGCGACACGGCTGAGCGACTTCACTTTCACTCTCTTCTGGTAGTAAACCACAGATGTGTTTAACCCACGAGCTCCCCCTAGTGGCATCTATAGTGTCGGGTGAGGAGGGCAGCAGCCACAAGCTCTTCCCGATGGCTCTTCTGTTTCTGTTGCAAGTGGGGTGTGTGTTGTTTCCAGACAGGGTTAAAGATCACTAGTTGTCCCTAAAAATGATCAAATTCCATCTTTCATCTGGCCCTTATGCTGGTGAGCTATCAGAGAAGTGGATGTGGAAAGAGTGAATTTTTAGCTAAAGCCAGGTGGGACTTTAATATTTTTAGACAAAATTTTAGTATTAATCAAAATTATGTTTGTGGCTGTTTTGTCCTTGCCGTATGTGATCTGGACCATTTTATTCTCAGCTTCATTGGAATGATAGGGTTGCCCTTCTGAATGATGGCCATATAGAGCGGTAGCCTTCTGAAGCTCAGCCCTTCCCCAAGGTCTGACTTCTGAGCCATTTCCAGCACTGCCCTTATAAGGAGTGGTACTTGGAGCATCTTTTCACGGGGCCCGTTTTTCTTTTAGAATTACTTCCCAGAAGTGGTAGCTTTGGGTCAAAAGATAGAAATAGTTTTTATCTGTTACTTGTTGCCTGATTGTTCTCTAGAAGTATTTGAACCAATTTAAAACACCCACTCTCTTAAAACACTGAGGGACTTGTGTTTTAAGACTAATTTATTACTTAACCCTCAGGTTATTAAATAGTCATCATGAAGCATCTAGGAGTCAGACAGACTTGAATTTGAACCCAGTCCTGCTAAATGCTAGTGCCAAACCTCAATTTTAATGAGATTTTTATATTAATAAGATAAATCACGTACTCAATGTCTAGCACATGGTAAATGCTTAATAATGGTAACAACTGTGATTATCATCCATTCAGCTCTTGGCCTGGGGAAGAATCAGAAGAAGAGAGTTCCTTAGATAGTCCAGCTTGGTGTGGGTCAGGACCACTCTGGAAAATAAAGGTGTACACCCTGATTTTGACCGTTAGGCCCATAGGCTGATGCTCAAGATCCAAAGTTCTCTTGGTGGATTGGCTTGGATGGGCTCCTTTTCTCATCTGCTATGGAGAGGGGGAAAGATCTAACATGCAGGCTAGTCTCCTTCCATGGCCCACCCCCGCCACCTGCCAACCTCTTCTTCAATCTCTCCCAAGCAGTTCCTGCCTCACGCTGGGGACCGCATCTTGATCACAGGGGCAGCCGACTCCAAGGTGCATGTCCACGACCTGACAGTAAAGGAGACGATCCACATGTTTGGAGACCACACAAACCGGGTGAAACGCATCGCCACGGCGCCCATGTGGCCCAACACGTTCTGGAGCGCTGCGGAGGATGGGCTTATCCGGTGAGGCCCTGAGGCAGGGCGCGGGGCCTGGGCCTCCCTGTTCCTGCTGCATGTGGGCTCCCCCCTCCCATCTGCCCCCCTGCTTCCTTCTGCAGACCTGGCTCCTTCCCTCCAACAGAGGTCCAGCCTCACTGGTCTGCCCAGCACAGTTATCGGGAAACAGATACAGTGGGAGCCCTTGCTGACTCTGTTCTTCGCCTTCCTCACTTCTTGCCCTCCTGAGCTACACAAGTGCACTGGCTTTCTCGCCGCCTCGCACGCAGTCCGCCTCCTCTGGCTTTCGCCCTTGCTGCCCCCTCTGCCTGGTTTTCTCGGTCCCAGCGCTCTCTCAGCTCTCCTCGCCCCAGGGAGACTGCCGAAGAGTCAGCTCCCGAGCAGCACCTTCCCTGGCGCCCTCTGCCGCAGGCCTTCCACCGCTGTTGCCTGTCTCCGCGCCCTCACTGTGCCCTCTGTAGCTCTGGTCACCATCTGGGTCATTTATTTGCTGCCTCACTCTTTCGTCTGTGTCCCTCACTGAGCAGTGGACTGTCAGCATTTTTGTCTGTCCTGTCCTTGGTTGTGTCCCTAGAGCCCCGCACAGTGCCTGGCACACAGAGGCACGAGATTTGTTTGCCTTGAACAGTCGGCCAGTGGGCATATTCTTGGGAAGTCGGGACCGCAGCCAGAAATGGCTAAGTGGCCTCTCCCCTTTCCACTGACCTGCATCATCACACCTCTGCCTCTGCTTCCCTTTTCGTAAAATGGCCTCGTTGCCTTTCTCTAACTCCTTTCTTCAGAGATAACCTGAGAACTTTCCCCTATCTCCACAATCTGCTTTAACTGCCTCCCTTGAGACCCCACGGGGCTTTGTGCCCTCTTCCTTTTCGCAAAGGAGGAGGGGTATCTAAGGTTAGGTTAGGAACCTCCATTAGGTTCCTCTAATGGAGGAACAAGGACTCAGACCAAGTCGAGTCCTGCCTCTGCCACTCGTGTCCAGGCAAGTCACTTCAGCCTCAGACCTCAGTTTCCTCGTCTATAACAAAACAGTATTTCAGGAAGAGCAATCTGGTGAGGATGGCTGAGGAAGATAAGTGAACGATGAAGAGATTATTGCAGGTGTTTAGGCGGAGGTGGGTGAGCACAGGGGTGATGCCCCTGCCATTTTCTGGATGTGCCTGCATCCTAGAAGCAAAACAGGTCCCCAGTAAAGTGTGCTTGTGCTGGGTGCATGTTTTGGCCTGACCTTTACCATTGGCTCAGATGGCGAAGAATCTGTCTGTAATGCAGGAGACCCGGGTTTGATCCCTGCTTTAGGAAGATCCCTTGGAGAAGGGAACGGCTCCCCACCTCAGTATTCTGGCCTGGAGAATTACATGGACAGAGGAGCCTGGTAGGCTACAGTCCTTGGAGTCACAAAGAGCTGGACATGACTGAGTGACTTTCACTTTCCCTTTACCATCTGGATGGGACTCGGGCTTGTTCTGGGAGTTGGCGTTTCTGGGAAGCTCATAGATGATCTCCAGGTTCTCTTTTCTGTCACCTCTGTACTTCTTTTGTTTCCCACAAGAAACTAGGTTAAGAATAGAATTAAGAATTAGAATCAAGGAGCAGAGCAGAGTGGTTAAAACGCAATCTTCCCAGCTCTGCACCATCCCAGCCCTGCACTTACTGCAGTGTCATCCAGGCAAGTTATTAAACTTCTTTTAACTTCTAGTGGTACCTAGGGATAGTGTGAGAATTTAATTAGATAATACCTGTGTGACACTTGGGAACAATACTGGACACCAAGCAATGTCTCATGAATGTTAGTACTCAGTAGTAATAGTACTTAGTGGCAATAATATTGATATCTGTTAAAAAATAAATAAAAGGGTTCAGTAGTATCTACCTTAGGGAGTTCTGGTAGAATAAAAAGAATGTATGAGAAGCCTACTACAGGTCCTTGGCATACAGGGCACTCAAGATATGGGAGTGGTTTTTGACATTCTTACTTACAAACAGATCCAGAACCCC
>SJYC01140822.1:0-14736 GCA_006408675.1 Madoqua kirkii
CTTGGCTTCTCCCCTGCCCTCTGCCCACGGACGCAACCCACAACCCGCTGTGTCCTCTCTCACAGCCAGTATGACCTTCGGGAGAACAGCAAACACTCGGAGGTGCTGATCGACCTGACAGAGTACTGTGGCCAGCTGGTGGAGGCCAAGTGCCTCACTGTCAACCCCCAGGACAACAACTGCTTGGCCGTCGGGGCCAGCGGGCCCTTTGTCAGACTTTATGACATCCGCATGATCCACAACCACAGGTAGGGACACGCGGCCAGTCCTTGGGAGCCGGCCACCCCTTACCCTCACGGCCTCACAATCACAGGTTAGAGACACGCCACCAGTCCCAAGGACCCGGCCACCCCTTACCCTCACGGCCTCACAACCACAGGTTAGAGACACGCCACCAGTCCCCAGGACCCGGCCGCCCCTTACCCTCACGGCCTCACAACCACAGGTAGGGGCACGCTGCCAGTCCCCAGGACCCGGCCGCCCCTGACCCTCACGGCCTCACAACCACAGGTAGGGGCACGCTGCCAGTCCCCAGGACCCGGCCGCCCCTGACCCTCACGGCCTCACAACCACAGGTAGGGGCACGCTGCCAGTCCCCAGGACCCGGCCGCCCCTGACCCTCACGGCCTCACAACCACAGGTAGGGGCACGCTGCCAGTCCCCAGGACCCGGCCGCCCCTGACCCTCACGGCCTCACAACCACAGGTAGGGGCACGCTGCCAGTCCCCAGGACCCGGCCGCCCCTGACCCTCACGGCCTCACAACCACAGGTAGGGGCACGCTGCCAGTCCCCAGGACCCGGCCGCCCCTGACCCTCACGGCCTCACAACCACAGGTAGGGGCACGCTGCCAGTCCCCAGGACCCGGCCGCCCCTGACCCTCACGGCCTCACAACCACAGGTAGGGGCACGCTGCCAGTCCCCAGGACCCGGCCGCCCCTGACCCTCACGGCCTCACAACCACAGGTAGGGGCACGCTGCCAGTCCCCAGGACCCGGCCGCCCCTGACCCTCACGGCCTCACAACCACAGGTAGGGGCACGCTGCCAGTCCCCAGGACCCGGCCGCCCCTGACCCTCACGGCCTCACAACCACAGGTAGGGGCACGCTGCCAGTCCCCACCTCACAACCACAGGTTGGGACACGCGGCCAGTCCCTGGGAGCCTGCCGCCCCTTACCCTCATTGCCAGGCTCTTCTTTTTGAGGTGGATTTTTTTTCATTCTGTGATTTTTTAAAAAATAAGTCAATCTGTGCTTGTTTTTATGAGAAGTGTGTTAAAGAAATTACTTTTACTCCATTACCTGAAAGAAATCCCAGTGTATAATATCTTCTGTACTTACGTAGTGTACATAGTTACCATCTTATACAGGTAAACTCCTTTATTTGTTCATACAATTTTACTTTATTCTTTAAAAAAAAAAAAGTATACTCAGAACCTCCACAGAAGCCCAGACC
This sequence comes from Madoqua kirkii, assembly GCA_006408675.1. Lineage (NCBI taxonomy): Eukaryota > Metazoa > Chordata > Mammalia > Artiodactyla > Bovidae > Madoqua > Madoqua kirkii. The sequence goes on from SJYC01140822.1 coordinate 1,455, forward strand.
TGCGCGGCCTGCCAGTCTGGGTTTTCAGTGGACTCCTGGGACAGGTGTACGAACTTCTGGCCTGCATTGCTTTCATTTGTGGATTTGGACGACTGTTGTTACTCTTCACACTACATGACTTAGAGTAGGCCACGAGGTTCAGCTTCTTCATCCATAAAATGGGAGTAATAGGATGGCCACGGACCAAAGACGGCTAGGCAGGGCCACTGTGACGGGTGTGTCCACAGCTCTCTAGTTGGTTGACTTCTGGGGGTGCTAGGTAAGGAAGAAAGGTACCTCTTCCCATATCTCTCCAGGGACACAAACGGGTTTTTCCCAAGCAAGTGTGCTCCAGCCAGGAATCCTGATCGGCATTATAACCTATTTTGTTTGCTTTGCCACCAGAAAAAGCATGAAGCAGAGCCCTTCAGCAGGTGTACACACCTTCTGTGACCGGCAGAAGCCCCTCCCGGATGGCGCAGCCCAGTATTACGTAGCAGGTAGGGCTCAGCCCAGCTCTGGCCCTAAACTCTTGGCGGGGTGCTGATTGTCTCCAGAGCAGTGCAGGGAGGCAGTGGTGACTGAGAGTCAGACAGACCTGGGTTTAATCCTGGTCACCACCTACCAGCTCTTACGTGACCTTTGGCAAATTTCTCACCCTGGAGGAATCTTAGTTTCTTTTCTGTAAAATGGGATTATGATGACTCGGTGAGATAGTGTTAAGGCTGGCCCAGTTCATACAGTAAGGGCTCAACATTTAGAGCTGCTTTTCTAGGGAAGATGACTGGTCACTGGGAAGGCTGACTTCTCCCAACTGCCGGCCCCTTTGGGGAGGGGCTGGAAGCCTCCCACACGGGGTACCTCTGCTCCCTGCAGGTCACTTGCCAGTGAAGCTGCCTGACTACAACAACCGTCTGAGAGTGCTGGTTGCCACGTATGTCACCTTCAGCCCCAATGGCACAGAGCTGCTGGTCAACATGGGGGGCGAGCAGGTATGGCTGGCCGCCCGAGGTGGCACCCCCGCCCCCATATCCTCAGCCAGGGCTGTGCCCGCCACACGCACTTCCATGAGGCAGACAAGAAGCCTCACTGTAAATGCCGTTACCGTGCAATACAGAAATGCCGTGGCACCACTGGAATTCCCAGAGAAGTACCCTGGTCTTGAGTGTAAGCTTTAGAATTGACAGACCTATCTTTAGTCACTGGCCTTTTATTTACAAGCTGTGTGCTGTGACTTTGAACACCTCTCTTCATTTTCCTGAACCTTGGTTTCCTCATCTGCTGCTTTCCTAGGAGGAAATCCTGTGGCTCAGAGCACGCAGCCAGGGCTCTGTTCAGGACCAGTTTGGGGAAGTATTCTTTGATAATGACCAGTTGCTAAAGCTTCTGTTGTTCTCAGTCAGGTTGTTTAATAAGCCTTGCATAAATTAATTTACTCTGCAAACTCTCACTGAGTACTTACTCTGGGAATAGCATTATCATAAACATGAGGGAGACAGGTGCAAAATATGATCCATGCTAGGCTGACGGGAGAGACACGGCAAGTGAGACAAACCACCGATGACATTTAAAGGCAAGGAGGTACAGGAGAAATGCGATGTGGAGACTGGGTGAGCCCCCGAGTTCGGAAGAGGGCTCTGGATCCAGACTGCTGAGCCATGCCCTGGCTTAAAGGTGGTGTAAGGATAAGTGGGAGAGACAGTCTAGCACAGTGGTCCAGAGCCAAATAGACTTGGTTTTAGGTGCTGGCTATGCCACTTGCTGCTTTTATGGCCCTGGATAAATTAATTAAACTCTGAGCCGACATTTCTTCTTCTGGAAAGGTGGCTGATAATGGTACCTTTTTGTGGTACTAAAGATGGTACTTGTTTTGTGGTACTCATTTCTAATATGAAATGAGAAAAGTCATATAAAACACTTAACAGAGGAGCAAAGTAAGGATTCAATACATGTTAAGTAATAATAGGTAATATTTACTGAGGGAAGTAACTGGCAATGTTACTTGGGGCAAATTGCTTCTCTTCTCTGAGGTTTCAGTTTTCCCATTTATAACATGAACCCCTGAGGCCCTTGTTGACCTAACACACACGTGATTCTAAGGAAGGACAGCATCTGAAGCTGGGAGGATTTCCCCACCTGAGGCTTGCTCCAGGGAGCCCCCCCGTCCTGTGTCACTCGGTGGCTCCCTGCTCAGCACTCAGCCGCGTTCCCGAGAGCCGCCCAGGCCTCACTCCTGGCCTGGCCACGTTCCTGCCTCATAATGCCCATCTTCTCTTGACCCCTGCACTCTAGGTCTATTTGTTTGACCTGACTTACAAGCAGCGGCCATACACCTTCCTCTTGCCTAGAAAATGCCACTCCTCAGGGGGTAAGTTCTCCCTGTCCGGCTCCTTTGGGGCATCTCTGCTGGGAACGTGAGTGTGCGCTGCCTCTGCCGGGCAGCCTGCCCCTTACCTTGCACTGTGGCTGTGATCCTCCAGAAGGAGCAGTTTCTCTGAAATAGCACTCTACAGTAAGAAGGAAGGGAATCCCAGGTCAGAGAGCTCTGTAAAAACGGGTTTGCCTCACAGCCCTTTTCACGTCCCTCAGAAAAAGCAGGTTCTTCCCGTGGCTTGGCTCTTGAGGACCTGAAGAAGTTGTGCCCTCCCCTGCCGTCCTAGACCAGTCTCCTCAGTGATTCTTCCTGGGGCCTGCAGTTAATTTAGGCAGCTCCTCACCCGCCCCCTCCCTACTTTTAGGCATCCCCACAGCTAGATAATGCCAAGTTGAAGTTATGTCCCTCTCCAGCCAGCAGAGGGCGCACAGGCTTGCTTTATGTGCTTGCCGGTCTGCCTGTCAGAACTTGCTTTCTGAGAGTAGATCTACCCTGGGAGGAACAGCCCTGCCGTGGAGCTGTCAGATCCCCAGATGGAAGCTGGAGGGCTGCTGGGGAGAAGTGAAGACCGCCTCCTAAGTTGTTGCTGTTCCTTTCTAACCACCCCCCGCCAGAAGTTCAGAATGGCAAGATGTCCACCAACGGTGTGTCCAACGGCGTGTCGAATGGCCTGCACCTTCACAGCAATGGCTTCCGGCTGCCAGAGACTAGGGGGCATGTCAGGTAAGGCCAGCCTGACTTGGGGCACAGAGGCTTCTGGAATGTGGCAGTGGTCCCCAGGCCACCTCTGCCTGATGGGACTCCAGTCGTGCTCCAGCTGAAGCTCTGGTCTCTTGGTGCCAGGAGCTCGGCTCAGGACCCAGGGGCTAGCTCCTCTTAGCCCTGGGCTCCCTCCTAAAGGGTCCCGCACAGCCAGGCCTCCCCTGTTGTGTTTTCTCCATTCATAGCATCTTCACGCCTCTTTCACTGCCAGGCCCTGAGCTCAGCTTTTGATATAAAAGTGCCCAGGTCCTCGAGCCCTTGAGAGAAACTTCTCTATAGAGAGATCCATGGGCGGGACTTGGACGGTGACAAAGTTCAGCTCAGCATGGAGGCCGCAGGTGTCAGCTACTTTCATGCCTAGTTTAATGAAGAATTCCTTTAAACTTGTCTGGGACAACTTCATTTCTGCCTCCCTGTTTTTTTCCCTGGCACAAAGCATCTGGAATTGTGGCCATTGGTTGACCTGCCACAGTTACCCTGGCCAAGGGTGATATAACATGAGACCCCTGAGGCCCTTGTTGACCTAACACACACGTGATTCTAAGGAAGGACAGCATCTGAAGCTGGGAGGATTTCCCCACCTGAGGCTTGCTCCAGGGAGCCCCCCCGTCCTGTGTCACTCGGTGGCTCCCTGCTCAGCACTCAGCCGCGTTCCCGAGAGCCGCCCAGGCCTCACTCCTGGCCTGGCCACGTTCCTGCCTCATAATGCCCATCTTCTCTTGACCCCTGCACTCTAGGTCTATTTGTTTGACCTGACTTACAAGCAGCGGCCATACACCTTCCTCTTGCCTAGAAAATGCCACTCCTCAGGGGGTAAGTTCTCCCTGTCCGGCTCCTTTGGGGCATCTCTGCTGGGAACGTGAGTGTGCGCTGCCTCTGCCGGGCAGCCTGCCCCTTACCTTGCACTGTGGCTGTGATCCTCCAGAAGGAGCAGTTTCTCTGAAATAGCACTCTACAGTAAGAAGGAAGGGAATCCCAGGTCAGAGAGCTCTGTAAAAACGGGTTTGCCTCACAGCCCTTTTCACGTCCCTCAGAAAAAGCAGGTTCTTCCCGTGGCTTGGCTCTTGAGGACCTGAAGAAGTTGTGCCCTCCCCTGCCGTCCTAGACCAGTCTCCTCAGTGATTCTTCCTGGGGCCTGCAGTTAATTTAGGCAGCTCCTCACCCGCCCCCTCCCTACTTTTAGGCATCCCCACAGCTAGATAATGCCAAGTTGAAGTTATGTCCCTCTCCAGCCAGCAGAGGGCGCACAGGCTTGCTTTATGTGCTTGCCGGTCTGCCTGTCAGAACTTGCTTTCTGAGAGTAGATCTACCCTGGGAGGAACAGCCCTGCCGTGGAGCTGTCAGATCCCCAGATGGAAGCTGGAGGGCTGCTGGGGAGAAGTGAAGACCGCCTCCTAAGTTGTTGCTGTTCCTTTCTAACCACCCCCCGCCAGAAGTTCAGAATGGCAAGATGTCCACCAACGGTGTGTCCAACGGCGTGTCGAATGGCCTGCACCTTCACAGCAATGGCTTCCGGCTGCCAGAGACTAGGGGGCATGTCAGGTAAGGCCAGCCTGACTTGGGGCACAGAGGCTTCTGGAATGTGGCAGTGGTCCCCAGGCCACCTCTGCCTGATGGGACTCCAGTCGTGCTCCAGCTGAAGCTCTGGTCTCTTGGTGCCAGGAGCTCGGCTCAGGACCCAGGGGCTAGCTCCTCTTAGCCCTGGGCTCCCTCCTAAAGGGTCCCGCACAGCCAGGCCTCCCCTGTTGTGTTTTCTCCATTCATAGCATCTTCACGCCTCTTTCACTGCCAGGCCCTGAGCTCAGCTTTTGATATAAAAGTGCCCAGGTCCTCGAGCCCTTGAGAGAAACTTCTCTATAGAGAGATCCATGGGCGGGACTTGGACGGTGACAAAGTTCAGCTCAGCATGGAGGCCGCAGGTGTCAGCTACTTTCATGCCTAGTTTAATGAAGAATTCCTTTAAACTTGTCTGGGACAACTTCATTTCTGCCTCCCTGTTTTTTTCCCTGGCACAAAGCATCTGGAATTGTGGCCATTGGTTGACCTGCCACAGTTACCCTGGCCAAGGGTGGGAGTGGCATCCTCTTTCAAATGACAGTGCAGATCTCAGGGACCAAGAAAACCTGGGGGGCCTCCAGGCAGGGCCACAGAGGTCCTGAGGGGCTGCTCTGACCTTCCTTGGCCTGACACTCTGTTTCCCCCGTAGCCCCCAGGTAGAGCTGCCCCCATACCTGGAGCGGGTGAAACAGCAAGCCAATGAGGCTTTTGCTTGCCAGCAATGGACCCAGGCCATTCAGCTTATAGCAAGGCCGTGCAGAGGGCCCCTCACAACGCCATGCTCTACGGGAACCGAGCTGCTGCCTACATGAAGCGCAAGTGGTGAGTGGGCCTGATGGAACCCCGTTGCTGAGGAATCCAGGGACAGTAGCAGTGGCATCCTGCTGCCCCTCGGGGCATGTTAGGCCCCGGCCTCTCACCAGTCCCTGGTTAGTGGTGGGCAGACGCCTGACCTGTTGGTCAGGAAGCCTCAAACACCAGGAGAGCTCCCAGTTAAGAGGAGCATGTTCACAAGGACTTTCAGCATGTTAGTGCTGTGGTTGCTGGAAGTAGGAATTGGGAGAATAGTTAATCCCAGTCCTTGGAGAATTGGGCCTTGAATCAGACTTTTAAAGGGGCAGTAGAATCTTGCTAGATGGAAATGAGGCCCTGGTGAATTCAGTTGCTGTCTGTTTGAAGTGATTGTGCAGCGCCTTGACCTTGGGGTTTGCTGTCCTATGCTCTTGGACCCTTTGGACCAAGCACAAGCAGGATCCTAGACATCTGAAGCTGGCTGTGGGTCTTGCTGTGTGGTAATGGCCAGTGGTAAGGGAACAGGCCCATATCCTGAAGAACCCTTTATCTTTGAAGACCACAAGGGCCCCCAGCCCTTCCGCCTGCAGCACCAGCAGGCAAGCAGGCAGGCAGACCCCATCCCCCAGCCAGGGCCAGGATGGGAGATGGATAAAGCTGGGCCCACAGCCATTTCTGCTCCGTCTGGCATCCGTCGGCTCTGCCCAGACAGACAGGCCAGCTGGTGTGCCATCGTCTGGCTGCAACTCGGCAGGCCAGAGAGGGAAGCTTAAGAAACCCACCCAAGTCAGCAGGCTGGTGGATGGGGGTTTGAGAAGATGCTGCCCCCACAGGCCTTAGCTCAGACATCAGGAGTTGGCCACGGGCTCAGATGGCAGCCAGCCCCAGGAGATGACAGTTGGGGGCCCTCCTGGGGTGTTTCGCCCCTCTTCTCCAGCAGGTGGGTAGAATGCAGTGGTCTTCGTGCAGGCTCTAGGCTGAGCACGCTCTCCTGCATTTTTGTTGAGAAGGATTGATGATTTCCAGTCCACAGTACCCTTAACATCTTCTCTGAATCCCTACTATGCGCTGAGAACTAGAGGCACAAAGTTATGTCCCTCCGAGTTCCTGTGCTCCAGAGCGCACAGCCTCTGGACAGGGGATAAAGAGGTGGGCATGGTCCATCACCAAAGAGGCAGGAAGCAGTGAGTCTTTGAAGGATCAGGTGAAGTGCCGTGGGCAGAGGAAAAGTGGGGTCACTGTACCTGGGGATCAGGGAGCACCGGGAAGATGTGGTGTCTGCTTTCAGTGTGGGCAGGCTTAGACAGGAGAGGGAAGGGGGAGGGGACTGTGGGGGAAGGACATTCCCAGGGAGATGAAACGGTGTGAACAAAGGCGTGGGGGTGGGGGACTGACTGAAGAGCTTGTTTGCAGAACAACAAATCCGCTTGGCTGGAGAGAGGGTTGGGGAAGGGACTGGCAGGAGATGAGTCTGTGAGGTAGCCTGGGGCCAGCCTGGGAAGGACTTGGAATGCAGAGCGGTGGCGTTTTGGCCTCGATTCAGTGGATGATGGGCAGCTACTGAAGAGTTTTGAGCAGCAGAGGGAGGTGTTGAGGGCTGTCTTTTCAGGGAGATTGAGCTGGCAGCAAGTCCGGATGGGTGCACCCTGGAGCCAGCCTGCTCTCTCCCCATCCCCACGTGCCTGCCAGTGACCCCTAGAATGTCACGTTCTGTCCCAGGCCAGTCTCCCCAGGGCAGCCATCTGCTCCTGGATGCGGTGGGAGCTGTCGCCCTCTGGCTCCTGGCTGCTTTCTGGTCTAGCTCTCCCCGGGAGTTCTGAGGGGCACCTTGCAGGCGGTAATTGGGTTTCCGAAGCGCGCCTGCTCCTCCGTCACAGCCACTTGTTCTGACGCAGCCGCGCCGTCGGGACACTCTGCCTCCTGCCCGCCTCCGCACTGCCAAGCCGCTTGTCCCTGGTCTGAGCACTGGTGCTCCCTCTGGGTGCCTTAGGAGGGAGGGTCAGGAGCACAGCTCCAGCATCGGACCTGCCCTGGCCCACTGCTCACAGGGGTTGTGAGCTACGCCTTGGTGGGGAGGCCATGGGGTGGGGAGGCGGTGCGGCGGCGTGCTTCTTAACTCAAGTGGGTCCTAAGCCCGTCTTACCCCAGCAGAGGGGAAAAACAGAGAAGTGGATCCCATGAGGGCACCTGGCTCTCCAGTTGAGAGGTGGGGCTGTCTGTGGACCTGGGCAGATGTGTATTCTATACTCCTGCACAGGGTGGGAGGAGGAGGGGCTTCTTCTCTGACCCTCCCCACCCCTCCAAACCGTTCCCACTTCCCCACATCCGTGCTTCGGGAGTTTGGAGAAGTTAGTGTGGACAATTTGCAGCTCCTGTGGCTGATGCCTGTCCCCCCCACCCCCCGCCACCATCCACTTCCAGAGAAGTGACTCTGCCAGACTGTCAGGCCCCATCCTCCACCCCGGGAGGTAGAGGCCACAGCTGCTGCAGATCAGTCAGCCAGGACAGAGGGGGCCTGGCTGAGGACTTGCTGCCTGCCGGTCAGCAGCCTGAGTCCCCAGCCTGACACTTCTGGCTTCCCCGGACCACAGAACTGTCCTTGAGGGCCCCCTGCCTCAGACCTGGCTTTGAAGGCCAGCTGGGGGATCTGAGGAGGTGGGTGGAGGAAGGGAGAAGGAGGGCCTGGGGAGCCTGAGGCGGGCAAGATGCCAGGCCTTCTGCTGCAGAGCTGCGGGTGCCTGGGGTGAGCGGGTGCACAGTTGCACTCTGTGTCCAGCAGAGGGCAGCCCGACACTGGTTTTTGCCTTCTGCCCACCCTCTACCTGCCAAGACACCAGGGTTCCTGGCTTTCCTCCTGAACATACTCTGCCTCCTAGAGAGCAAGTCCTGGGCTGAACCAGGATTCTGTTCATCCCCAAATACCCTTGCCCTGAAATCGCTCGAAGGTGGGCTGGGGTGGCCACAGGAAGCGACAAGACTGAATGGGGACTCCCTGCCTGCCACGGGGCCCCACCTCCAAAGCACACTCCCCTGCCTTCCCAGGGACGGTGACCACTACGACGCCCTGAGGGACTGCCTCAAGGCCATCTCCTTAAATCCGTGCCACCTGAAGGCGCACTTCCGCCTGGCCCGGTGCCTCTTTGAGCTCAAGTATGTGGCTGAGGCCCTAGAGTGCCTGGATGATTTCAAAGGGAAGTTCCCGGAGCAGGCCCACAGCAGCGCCTGTGACGCGTTGGGACGTGACATCACGGCCGCCCTCTTCTCCAAAAGTGACGGTGGTGAGTAGAGTGCGCACTGAGGAGGGCTTGCTGTCACTCTGTCTGTTGGAGATGCTGCACGACATTCTGGAGAGGACGTAAGTCCTGAGACTGGAGAGGCCTGGGCTCACACTGATTGAGAACCACGTGACTGAGACAGTCATTTGGTCTCTTCGAGACAAGGATTAGCAATAGCGTGTTTAAGGCACCCAGTGTGGTCCCCCAGGGCTCAGGATAGGAGTCGGCTGAGCTAGGTCATCCTCTCCTGTTATAGACAGGGCCTTGGCCGTTGCGTTGGGATCTGAGCTCCAGCTAGTTGGCTAGAGTGCACTTGCTCCAGATTGCATGGGTGCAGGAGAGACAGCCCACAGGGCAGTGGTAAGGCCCGGGGCATAGGGATGGAGCCTCGGTTCCAGTCTCAGCTCTGCCATGTGGAACCATGAGACTGGGCAGAGCACAGCCTCTCTGAACCTGCTGGCTTATTTGCACAGCGTGTTGAAGGGCCTGCCCTCCTCCTCTGGGTAGCGCTGGAGAGTGAGCCAGGTAACTGTGCAGTCTGTAAACGTGAGAGGGGAGCTCACTGGGAGCAGACATGCAGCTTCCTCTTCTGCTCTGCAGCGTATTGGACCATGGATTGATCCATCTGTCTGGATAGTGCCAGGCACTGTGCGATGTCCTGGGAATACATCTGGGAACAAGTCAGATGGAATTTCTGTATTCAAGAGTTTATAGCCTGGGAAGGACCCAAGCGATGAAGGAGAAGCAGAGAAGGCCCCGGGAGCCTGATAGGGTGTGAGTGCAGGGGAGAGGCTGAAGGCAGCCTGGGGTTCTTGAGGGAGACGTTCAGGCGGAGATCTTGAAGCTGACTAGGCACAGAGTGTCGCCAGAAGTGAAGCGTCTGGCGGAGGGGCCAGCGCGTGCCAGGGCCCTGAGGCGGGCAGGGACAAGGCACTGAGAGAGCTGGTGTGACTTTACCGAGGAGCGTGTGCGGCCGCCGGGACCCAGGCTGACCTGTCTTTGGGGGCGAGAGGGCTAGGAAAATCAACTGCTCAAGGCTCCCTTGGCAGCGCTCTGCCCTCCCCTCCCGCCGCTCACCTCCACAGCAACAGACCTTAGGGCCGGGGCTTCCAGACGTTCAGGGACCTAAGCCAAGGCCGTCCTGCCATCAGCGGTCTCCTCTTGAACACCCTCAGGGGCAGGATGCACAGATGCCTCTTTTCCACAGTTGTTCCCAGTTTTCCAGGGTAGTGGGAGAGGGATAGCCCTCCATGGCTTACTACTTGGACGGAGAATGGGGTGAAGGGTGAGGAGGGAACGGGGAGGCGGGGAGAGATGGGCAGACTCTCACGGTGTCTGTGCTCTGCCGCAGAGGAGAAGAAGGGAGCCGGCGGTGGCGGCGGCCCCGTCCGCCTCCGCAGCATGAGCCGCAAGGACTCCATCTCAGAGGACGAGATGGTGCTGCGGGAGCGAAGCTACGACTACCAGTTCCGCTACTGTGGCCACTGCAACACCACCACAGATATCAAGGAAGCCAATTTCTTTGGCAGGTCCGAGGCCCTGAGGAGGAGGAGGAGGGCCCAGCCCGGCTGGCGGCGGGAGGTTGGGGGTGGTGTGGGGACCTAGGCTTTCAGAAGTCTCAAATCCCAGCTCTGTGCCCTTGGGCGATGGCTTCACCTCTGTGAGCCACCATCCCCCCAGCCCTCCTCTGTAGCTGACATACTCTCTTGGGTAGGTGAGATCCATGAATATGAATCAAGCATCTCCAGCAAGATCCCTTCTAAATGTCAACAGTGTGATGGGGGCAGGTGTGCTATAGGATCTGGGGGTCTGGATCCAGAGAGGCTAGGACTACTGAGGAAAAGCTGAGGCAGGAGCATTCCCAGAGACCCCCGAGAGGCAGGATCTGATCCTGGCACCCAGTGGGCTTATGGTGCACTTTGAGGGACAGTAAGTTAGAGGGACCTCAGCCGTCTGTGACTCCAAGGTTAGGAGAACGGTTGGACAGTGACACGCCTCTCCAGCGTGGAGAGGATTCTCGTGTACGTGGGAGTTCCGAGTTGGGTGAAGACCCCAGAGTTTGACTAAATGTCAACAGTGTGATGGGGGCAGGTGTGCTATAGGATCTGGGGGTCTGGATCCAGAGAGGCTAGGACTACTGAGGAAAAGCTGAGGCAGGAGCATTCCCAGAGACCCCCGAGAGGCAGGATCTGATCCTGGCACCCAGTGGGCTTATGGTGCACTTTGAGGGACAGTAAGTTAGAGGGACCTCAGCCGTCTGTGACTCCAAGGTTAGGAGAACGGTTGGACAGTGACAACGCCTCTCCAGCGTGGAGAGGATTCTCGTGTACGTGGGAGTTCCGAGTTGGGTGAAGACCCCAGAGTTTGGGGGGCTGAGTGGCTCCACGCTTCCCTGCCCCCCCCTTTCCCTCAGCCATGCAGCCTATTGGCCATCCCCCAACCTGACCTCCCTGCTCTTTGCCCCCCCTTCCCCCGCCAGCAACGCTCAGTATATCGTCAGCGGCTCTGACGATGGCTCCTTCTTCGTCTGGGAAAAGGAGACCACCAACCTGGTCCGCGTGCTGCAGGGCGACGAATCCATCGTCAACTGCCTGCAGCCACACCCCAGCTACTGCTTCCTGGCCACCAGTGGCATCGACCCTGTTGTGCGGCTCTGGAACCCCCGGCCAGAGGTGAGGGGGCCGGGCAGGGTAGCAGAAGCCAGGCCTGGAGGAAAGAAGGCGAGAAGCTCTGCGAGGCTCCAGCTGAGCTCGTGTGGGGCGGGAAGGGAAAGGAGTCACAGTCTCATGGAGGCAAGGGGCTGCCAGGGGAGGAGCTCTCTCCCCAGGGGTCCAAGCTGCGTCAGGGCAGGAGCCATCGAGTTCTGAAAGCTCCAGATGAAGCGGGCAAGTCCAGGGCATATCCGTGAGCCAGGTGTGAAGGTGAGCCTCACACCCGGGAGGCAGTGGCCCAGTAACTGGGGCCGGGTGCGGGAGGGTAGGGAGGGTACCCGCCAGGGCACCCGCCCCATCCCAACACCAGCTCCCAGATCAGCACCTCCCTTGGTGCCCTGCCCCTCACGTCCTGCGTCGTGTCCCCCAGAATCCCTGCAGAGGCCAGTGCCTCAGGCACACAGGCAGCACGTAGGCTTTGGAGTCTGATGGCCCTTAGTTTGAGTCCCGGTCCCTTTACGTAGACCTGAGGGACGCACCCAGGTTTTCATCATCTGCATATTGGAATGGGCATGACAGCGCCACTTCAGAAGGTTGCTTTGAGGATTAAAGAAGTGATGCCTGTGAGGCGTCTGGTCCGCGGGGGCACAGGGAAGGTGTGGGCGGTCAGGTGGGCTGGCCTGAGGCCTCCCCTGCTCTCTGCCCACCTCCTCCCCCTTCCTAGCTGGTAAACAGAAGTCAAGAAGCGGATCTAACTCCAGAGGCAATTTCCTATACATTTTAAGACTTTCCTTGAGGGATGACTGGCAGCAAAAGAACGGGGTGGGGGAGCTGTGTCTGCAGCCCCCCAGGGTATAGTACATGTGCCCCACACATCCTGGGGCGAGGCCGCCCTCACCCGTGTCCATGCACCCCCCCAGGGGATGGCATCTGTGCCCCGCACATCCTGGGGCGAGGCTGCCCTCACCCGTGTCCATGCACCCCCCGCAGGGGATGGCATCTGTGCCCCGCACATCCTGGGGCGAGGCTGCCCTCACCCGTGTCCATGCACCCCCCGCAGGGGATGGCATCTGTGCCCCGCACATCCTGGGGCGAGGCCGCCCTCACCCGTGTCCATGCACCGTACCCCCATGCTGTGTCCTCAGTAGTTTGCAGTGTGGGGCCCAGCAGAGGACGCTCTGCTGTGGGTACCCCCCGGGATAGATCCCACTGTGTGTGACCGTGCGCCCCACCTCCAGTGTAGTGCACATCCCCCTCACGTGCATCCTGGTGGCTGTCCGTCCATCGGTCCACATACATTTCCCTTGCACCTGGGCACCCATGGGTACACCCACACACGCCCCCTGGTATGTACATGCCCCTCCACACACACAGCTCAGTCTGTGATCTCCGCAGTAAGCGTGCCTCCCCTGGCCCCCGTCCTAGAGTGAAGACCTCACCGGCCGAGTTGTGGAGGACATGGAGGGCGCCTCCCAGGCCAACCAGCGGCGCATGAACGCGGACCCGTTGGAGGTGATGCTGCTCAACATGGGCTACCGGATCACGGGCCTAAGCAGTGGAGGCGCCGGGGCCTCTGACGATGAGGACAGCTCGGAGGGCCAGGTGCAGTGCCGGCCCAGCTAGGCCCACCCAGCTAGGCCCTCCCAGCCCCCGCCATCAGCTGCATCCTCCGCCCCGGGCAGGAGGTCAGGGGGTTCTGTTTTGGTTTGTCTTCCCCGTCCCCCCATTTTTTTTTTCATTTTTCCCCGTTACATTTGTTAGTTTGACATTGTGGGTGGGGATTGCTACAACTTGCTGGCTTTTGGACTTTTGGGCAGTTGCCCCTTGACTGGCCCCAGCCCTGAGCAGAGGAGCAGGAGGGGAAGCCCCTCCATCTCCCCCAACCCCACCTC